>OY735212.1:4534396-4564396 GCA_963457665.1 Thysanoteuthis rhombus | reverse complement strand
TCAGGATAGCTATTTCGTAGCCAACCGAGATTTTGTCCCGTATAGGGCTTACAAGTCTCTGAAATGTATTGGATACATTTTGCACTCACTGTATATGCAAAGAAGTGAATTCTAAATTAGCATACTCAGCACGTTACCGTCAGTGCTCTTGAAGTCGTGTCCGCTTGCAATAATTTGAATGTTGCTGGGAAATGTTCATTTCCGTTAATAAAAAGAAATTAATGAGAAGGCGGCTTTATCAGTTCACTGAGACTTTAATTAAAATTATTTTAATTAAATTGATTCAACTTGCGAAAGGATCGGTAAGAGAAAATATCCTGATGTCGATGGAACGCATCATTTTCGAAATCATGCAAAAACAAAGAAACCTCGATTATCCGAACATCAATTATTCGAATTTCGAAATATCGGAACAAGATTTCAAGGACCCGTAATTTTGTGCTGTATTGTTTCCTTCTTTCATGATCGGATCAGTTATCCGAACGTCCTATTATCAGAACGCCCAATTATCCGAATAACCAATTACCTGAATAGTCAATTATCAGAACGATCACCTATCCGAACAATATTTTCCTGTTCGGATAATCGATGTTTCTCCGTATTTAATATGTTTAGTCTGGCACAGGAACAAAAAATTGTGCCAGACATCAATCAGTTTGTACCAGTCGAATCACCTTCTCCGGCAACGATTAATCTGGCACATTTTGGGGACCATTACGACCATGATGAGATCGGTCATTATTGAGACCCAATGTAACGTGTACTTTTGATCTGGTGCCGTAGCAAGCTTACAGTAAAAATCGATATGAATTGACTGAGATAAATAGATAGATATGAAGAGACTAGGAAAGATAGATAGATCGAAAGAGCATTACATGAGGCAATCTGTAATAGATACGAGCATATATATATATATATATATATATATATAGAGAGAGAGAGAGAGAGAGAGAGACAGACAGACAGAGAGAGAATGAGAGAGAGAGAGAGAGAGAAAGGGAGAGAAATCCCAGGGTTGATAGGTTTATTAGTTAACTTAAAAATTGGACAGAAAAATATCTTTGACAAACAGGTTGTCTAATTGAAAGGTACGTTGTCATTTCTTATTGAATTCTCAATACGCAGAACCAAATAATTTTTGTAATCATTGATTATATACTCTTCCCCATAAGCCTAACATTACTGCTGCTGTTGCATCGATATTGAAATGTGAACTTATTCTGGCACAAGGTCATAAGTATGGTGAAACAAATGAAGATCAAACTCACTACAGCAATAATAGTTTGCAGGACTAGCTTGTTAACCAACACTCAATAGTCGACGCTTTTCGTCAATAACAGCCTTTGATAGATCCAATTGGGCGTCTTACTGGTTCGAATATGTCGTTTGATTCCCTGCTAAGAACTAACAACAGAAAACTCTCCAATCTCACAGCATCAGGTTCTTTAGATGAAGATCGGCCTTTGGTATCGTTAGGGATCCTTTCCAAGTTTTTGAATAATAATAATGATGATGATGATGATGATGATGATGATGATGATGATAAAAGAGAGTGAAAAACGGGAAAAATACCAGGACCTAGCGAGAGAACTGGAGAAGATGTAGAACGTAAAAGCCAGGGTAGTGCCGGTCATAGTGGACGCACTGGGGACTGTCCCAAAGACACTGAGAGCGAGACTGGAGGAGATCAGAATAAGGGGAAGGATTGAGACTGTACTGACCACAGCACTACAAGGAACTGCACAGATACTGAGGAAAGTACTAGAAATACAAAGACTGCAACGTTAATTGTCAACAGTGACCCAACAGAGGAAGGGAAATGAAAGTGGAATTGCAAACTGCAGCACTGACATAATAGGCGAAAGAGAGAGGAGACGTTGGCTGAAGACCTGAGGAGACATTGTCACTCAGCCTTCAGCAATGACCACTGGGCAACTGGTGAGAAACTGTAAACTGCAGTATTACTACGACCTATGAGTACCAGGAGAGAAGGGCTGGAGACTTGAGGAGACTTGCTCACTCAAACTCCAGCGGATACCACCAGGCAACTGGTGTGAGATTGCAAATAATAATAATGATAATAATAATGATAATATTGATAATAATAATATGATGCTTTCCTTGCATTCGATTTTTTCACAGAACAAAAAAGAATGTAACAGAGAATAAAACAAAATAGCTGCTGTCGGTTATTCAAAAAAAAAGAAAAGAAATATTACTTATCCAGACAACTAGTCACCCAGCTTGGAAAATGTAAATATTTTTGCATCATCATCATCATCATCATCATCATCATCATCCGTTGTTGTCCATCGACTTTCCACAAGATCCGCCTGATCTCTTGATCCTGAGTGTCGCGGTACCAATTGCTTCTGAACTTATCTAAATAGTCATGATATCTTATTTTATTTATTTACTTATCTATTTTTTTGCCAACCACAATTTTGCATATAATCTCGGGGAATTCATGTCGTGAGTAATGATGTCCAGCGGTTGTCATTATTGCAAGATGGCTTCCCGTTAACGTTTTTAGTTTTTCTTATTCATATCTCTGGCCCCTGTTTGCTAACCATTACAGTATTCTGCCTTGTGATCTCTCTGTGTGATGTTGAGCACAATTTTATCCTGTGCACGTTAAATTGTCCTTAGTTTGAGGGTCAATGTCTTGGTTAATTTCCACGTTTTAGCTCCATAGGTGACTATCGAAAAGACATTGGTGGTAGAGCTATCGCTCTGAAACAATACTTCAAATCATGTGCAATACCGCTAACATTAGTGTCATCTCGAATAACCAGCTTGATCCTGTAAGTCCCCGATGAGGCTTACAGTTCAAAATGGACAAATACAATAAAGACTTTTCGAATTTGATTCGTCATATGATTCGCTCTCGATCTGAATCCTCGCATTGATTCAGAAAATACATTGGCGTCTTCTAATAACCATCACATGAAAGCAAAATCTTGCCACTCTGGAGACCCCATAACTGGACCAAAGCCAGTGTAAAGGAAGATCCTTAGGGCGTGGTGCAAGTAACTCCATCCCCATGAAAGCACAGCAGGGTGGTTGTAGTCCTCTGCAATGAATGAAAAATCACTTCAAAATTGGTAATGAAAGAAACAACCAAGAGAGCTACATTGAAAATTGCACTGTAAATATTTGAAAATTAAACTAAAGTTAAGAGATAAAATTTCTTCGGTTCCAGGTGAATTGGTTTCGGGTGAATTTGTAAACGTTTGCTCAGGCTTAGAAATGATTACTGGATATTGACAGCTTAACAATCGGAATGTTGAAAATGTCCAAAACAGCTGTAACATGTTCATTAAAGGAATCCAACTATAAAAACAATGCACGCGATGGATAAACGTTTATAAGAGTTTGAAGTCTGAAATCGTTTTGAATTTTTGGAATAAACGAATACTGAAATGTGAGACATATTTGTTGTATTGGTTGGCTATTTAACAAATAGAAAGGTTTCATTATTTTGAAAATCAAAAAGTACACGTGATTTAATTTTTCCGAGTATTTTCTTAATTTAGGGCCCCATTATAACACATGCTACAGGACCTATACTAGCTAAATCCGGCCATGCTTAAAATTACTCATTTCTAATTCCCTTTTGGCTCTTATTTTGATGAATAAACGCACATGCGCGCGCACACACGCATGCACACACACACATACACACATATATATATGGCCTAGAAAGTTTCATAGCTTTAAACAATAAACATAAAAAAAAAATCAATAGAATTTTGTATCACTACAGCCACTTATTTCCCAATATCTGTCAATGTAATTAATGCAATTCTTTTTGTGTTTTTTCCCGTTTCACACATACTTTGTTATTGTGGTACAATGTATAAGTTTTGTATGATATATATATATATATATATATATATATATATATATATATATATATATATATATATATATATATATATATATATATATATATACATTCTTCATTCTCTGAAAGACCTGATCATTTCTTTGTGCAAAGTTGAATAGATTGTCAACTAACCCATAAACTACGGCAGGTAACAAAAGAAAATAGATATCCATTACAAAATAAAAAAGCCTTGACTATCAGATAAAACTGAGTTGCCATTGCATAGTCTTTGAATATCTCGCCTCGAACTTGTAATCTATTGTCAGGATAGATTTCAAAAACTGGATCTACTTGGAATAGATTTCAAAAAATATTTCTGAAGAAAGTTTAAAACGATTCTGATCCGTGAATTGTGTTAGATCGTCGGTTTTGTTTACTTATGTAATTTGAATGAGTTTTATGAATTTTATAATTGTTTCGAAGTTGATGCGTGAATTTAGTGTATAGTTTGGGATGCCCAATAAATGCATAAGAAGAATAAATAACAACAAAACGGAAAATTCATTCAGTTAACTATTGAACTGTTATGACTGAATATCTGTCATCCGTAGTTAATACGGTAATTATCATCATTCTCGAGAAAAATCATTCGTTATTGACTCTGAAACCGACTACCTTTGGATCTTCAATCCAAGACACTGTAAACTGAGCTATTTCAGCTGATGAGTAGGAATTTGCTCATCGTTTCGGTTTATGAATATTCAAACCCATTGCAACCACTTAAAGAATCAACGGACCAAGGGAATTGAATATGATTCATTCGAAGTACGACCCTACATCTACACCGAGAGCCAGGATTGAACCTAGAACTTCTAAATTAGTCGTTCCAAACGTTTTAATTACCAAGAATGAATTTTCCAATTGACAACGGGCTTTTGAAAGGTATGCCTATTGAACAAGGTCACGGAACTTTAGTAGGTCTACCTATTCAACAAGTCGACATACCCCAGTAATATCTTTGTGGAAATTGCACCCTCCTGGGATCAACGGGTCTTGGTTGGGGACCTCTAGTCTAGATTCCTAGTCTCTGGGCTAAGTTATTTTGGCTTCTGACCAACCAATAGTCTCTTTCACTTGCCTGGTTGTTAAATTCTAAATCTTAAAGTGTTTCAGAGTTTATTATCAATGTTTTGTCCAAGAACGTGATTTGTCTTATTAGACGTTCCGAGGTTCTTCAGAATTAATTTGCACATCGCTAGAAGACAGTTAATAGAGCCTCATTCAACCTTTATCCATCTTCTTCTGTTGATTAACAATTTTCACCCCATAATTAGATCGATTCTTGCATTTTACTAATTAAATTTTACTAATTAATTGGTGGCAATTAGATATTGATTATCTCTGGTTGTTATCGGTATTTATCGGTGTGAAATTATCGATACGACCCAGCGTCGAAAAGTCCACCTAATCAACTCATTTTGAAAGGATCTTTTTGTTCAATCATAATGGTCTCCAAACATTTTCGAATCACGGTGACTTTAGCGGATGAGAAGTTTGTTCACGGCGCCCAAACTCATAAACTACTGAACAAATACATTACCGTAATTTAGGTGGAAAAATGAATCATTAATTTATATTCTTCGGGGGAAGTTTCGGAATAGAGTACTCTGGTGGATGGGGGATTATGCGTAAATAAATATATCGCTTAAATTCAACCTTACTGACCATCCAGTTCTGCGTCGGTCAGAGATAAAATGCCAGCCACTGAGTCTGAAGCGAAGGTTTCGATCTTACCTCATGATACTGGATGGGATAATGGATTGTCTATAGCCACACTGAAGAGTTGCGATACTGTACAATTCTTGCTTTTTAATCACTGCTATCGCCGAAAACCCAACTTTGCTGAGATAAATCGTTGCAAACAGATTTATGATCCGCTGAGCTTCCTTAAACTGATATCCAAATCACATTTAATTTCATTTTGAAAAATTTTGATTATAGAAGCGCAAGCCTCTATCGCAGCTATCGCTGTCGCTGGTTCACAACAATCTGATAAGTTGACATTGAAAACATCTCACACTATTTCTACGAAGCATTCACTCCTACTTCCAAGAAAGAAAGAATGACGTAACTGTTATTCCAACGGAATTGTTCGTATTTATAGTTCACATGTTATACTTTTTGAATTTCTATTTCTTAACGTACCAATAAGCCATTTGAAATCCCATTTTTGGTCGTTGTCAGTCCAAGTTTTGCACATTTTTCAATTTCTAAGCTTGAATTTTGCTTTGAGGCAGATTCTTTCACGGACGAAGTATTTACAAATGGGATTTTGACACCAGGGTCATCATGTGTTATTCATGGTGATTTTTAGCGAATGTTCTACGTTGTTGGCCGCAACATTGTACCTAGGGTACAAAAACTTTGCGTTAGAGTACATCTTTACCGGCCAGAATTTATGAGCAATACGTGGTCGATGCTGAGGGTCACCTAAGGCCATTTATCGAAATTGTAACAAAGCACAAAGACAATCTCTCAAGATCGATGGCCTTTGCCTGACTTCTCCGTGCTTTCCTCGTGTTTCTCTTGGCCAGGTTGGATCCCGAATCAATCTTTTAATAATGGCACCCAATGAGAGAAACACTTATGGTGTGTGTCCTGATGTGCTGATAATCTAAGATACAACATCATTTAATCTGTTGGGGTATTAGAATATTTCTTCCGTCATAGATACTTCTTCAAATGTACATTGTATAAATAACCGTTTTTTTCATTTACTGTGTTGTGTAATAAGAATTATATCAAAGAAGATATTTTTCCATGTTTGGTCATATTTCCCCCCTGGTATTTTAATGAAATAAATGTTGAAGTGTAAAGTCACATTTAATTTATTAATATTCTGTAATCCATTTCCAATGATCATATATATATATATATATATATATATATATATATATATATATATATATATGGAGAATGTAAATGTTTCTTTCTATTCCATTTAGAGTTCCTTTATTTTTATTCTATTCACAGGAGAGTTCCACTGTCAACAGGAGCGATTCATAAAATTACCCACTTGAAGCAAGCAGAATGTATTTTATGAAACCATTGCCTCAATATGTTGGAGTTATCCCCACTGGGCCGTTCGGTCCCCCAGAGGAAGGTGCGTCGAGTCAGGTTCTGCAATCAGATGAGACATCATCGAAAGAATATATAACCCTCCGGGTCTGGCTCTACCTGACCCCCATCCTTCTCTTGACGGGCACCCTAGGTTCTATGACTTCCATCTGCGTACTTCTCCGACCCAACATTCGTAAGTCGACACCAATGTACTTTCTTACGCTGCTTTCATTCACAGATGTTGTGGTACTCTGGCTTGGCCTGTTACGTCTTTATATATCCTACGTGTATGGCTACGACGTGCGTGACGTTTCGAACATGAGCTGTAAGCTACACACGTTCTTCGTTTACTTCACGCTCGACCTGAGTTCTTGGTTGCTAGCCCTGATCGCCATTGAACGCTTCTTGTTCATCGTCTGTCCACACACGGCCAAGCTGCAGTGGAATCGTACAAAGGGGACCTATGCTGTCATTGTAGTTTCTATCATTCTAATCCTGGTAAATGGACATTACATATTCACTACTTATCTCAAAATGCCACGCTCTGTACCAGGCAATGATACTTTGGTTACCAATGATAGTTGGGTAACCAGTACTAGTGCTTTTATTGAAGACGAAATTGTCACTAACATAACAGACAGTATTAACCTCACTGAAGAAAGTTATAACGTGGAGCTTTCTTGGAAAGACGTCACAGCTCAAATCAGCTTCTGGCTCAGCATGTCTGAAACGGTTACGGCTGGTTACAATCAATCCGATGACAGTTATTTTAAAATCAGAGTGAAAGACGAGGTCCCACGTTGCAAGAACAGACCTTGGAGCGAACATTTCCACAACGTGATTTTTCCATGGATCGATTTCGTAGCTTTCTTTTTCTTGCCTTTCTGTATCATGGTCATTACCCACGTCGGGATCATTCGACGCGTTTATTTAGTGAACGTCCGATTGAGGAAAACACCACAAACAGAGGAAAAGCCAGGACGGAAAGGAAGCAGTTATCCAACCTCGAACACACTTCAGTGTATATCCATGGAAGGGCCAACAGTCCAGTGTATAACCACGGACAGGCGAACGAGAACAACTGAAGCAGCAATAGATATAGACGAAGTCAATTCGACACTTGATGTACCAAAGGAACGCAAGGGAAGACAAAGAACGAGAAACAAGAAGACCCAACGTTCAAAAGTCGCTGGTGTGTCACTAATGCTGGTTTCTGTATTGGTCACCTTTGCGATAACCACGTGTCCGATTACATTTTACGTCATCATGAACCTATTTCAAGACCCCCAGAATCAGACCCCAGAGGAGAGAGCTCACCAGAACTTCCAGTGGATGATAGTGAATATGATCCAGTATGCCAATAATGCTTCGCATTTTTTCCTATTCATCCTCACCAGCAATAACTTTCGCCAAGAACTTTTGAAAATGTTGACCGAGCTCAGCTTTAGCTGTAAAAGATTGAAGAACTCGTGCAAAAAAAGGTCAAATACAATCGAACCGAGGTTTTCATAAGATTTAAAGTCTCAGAATTCGTTCATCAAGGGAGAAAATAAAGACTGAGATAAAAGTCGGAGGTTTTCATCTATAACTTTGAGAAGAGTCATTAATATTACAACTTTGTTTCGCACAATTTTAAGTCTCCTTTTCAGATTCAATATAGTCATACCGTTTCGGTCGATTCGGGAGATTTCAGAAGACGTGACTTTCTTTCCGAACAGATATTACAATTATACCTGAAGAGGGCCATAGAAATGATTCGTGGTGCCGACATCGGATATAAAAAGAAGAGTTTGGAATGTCGGACACAAATTTGCAAAGTTAAAAGGTTTCTTTAAAATTAATTTTTGGAACAAACAAAATTTATGGAATTATTGGAACAAAAAAAATTCTAAGTTGAAAATAATTCAATCAACCAAATTAGATCAATAATTTAGGGAACAAATAACCTAAAACCTAACCCATAATTTAAAGTAATTTGATCCAAATTCAGTTTGAAGCAGAGTTTGAAGATTATCTCCCTTGGATGCATTAGAATTACTTATATAATATGAGACGTTGAAAGTTACGATTATCCGAACGGACATCTCGTTGAATTCATCATTTTGTGGAGTCATGTGATCTTAGAGTGTACTGCGGTTAGCCCAGTGGTTGGCAGCACGGAAAAGGAAATCGGCCAGCCGATTTCAAATATCTACGTTTTGCACTAAGATCCTTGGAGAAGGCATGAATCCATCGTTTCTCCACCCAGAGTAAAATAGCAGACGAAGTGGGTGATGCTGCCTTGGGTGTTTACCGCCCCTAAGTCTATTCTCACTAATAGCAAATCTCTGAGAAGTTGGAAATCAAAACAGAGACAAGTGTGACGGTAATATTTAATTGTTTGATTTGATGGTGTGATCTCATTTGTTTGATGAATAGTCTCTGTCTGACCTCGTCGATAAAAAGTAACCATTACTGGAATTGGTTTTCGGGTAGATTCCCAGAATACGAGCATAAAATGAAGATAACTCTTGCTAGCCCTAAAATAAAAGATTACCCTGCCCCCTTGGAAATATGAACTAATTGTAATTACTTTAGTGATTTAACAGTTATCTTTTCTTATTATTCATGTGCATTTTTAACACTGTATGGTTGAGTGTGAGAAACATTAAAGGTTTGTATGGAAAGAAGATTTTTTTGTGCAATGTTTTAATATCAAGAATGCAACTGTGTGAAATATAAACTTTTTCTATAGAAATATGATTGTTGCTATTTTGTACACTTCTTTTGACTAGAGTAAGAGTGTTTTCCAGTTGTTTTTAATGTTACTTTGTTGCTGGAAAAAAATGGGAAATAGCCCTTTGTGGATTTCAAGGCTATCTAGAGTCATCCCCATTTCACGGACAAATACAAGGAATCAACTGAGTTTTATTGCCTCAATAATCATCTGGAAACATCATCATCATCAGCTGCAGCAGCATCAGTTCGTTGAACCTTCCCCGAGATTCACCAAACCTCTCTATCGTGGGTGTCGCGGATCCAGTACTTTTTTAACTTATCTAGTTCTTCACGTCATCTTATATTTTGTCGGTCCTGGCTTTGCATGTGATCTCTTGGAAGATAATCAGCCCTTTGCCATTTAAGTTTTGCCATTTAAGTTTTCTTATGGATTCTATCATATCTCAGATTCATATTTTTTCCTCTAATATACTGTGTTGTCTTGTGATCTCTCCATGTGAACTTGAGCATAATTCTCGTGCACGTTTAAAGGTCGGTCTCTTGGTTTGGTTCCATGTCTCAGTTCCGCCTGTGATTACCAGGAAGATGCATAAGTTGTATAACCTTCTTTTCTGCACCGGCGGAATATTCTCGTTCTTGAACGTTGAGTTTGCGCAGCCAAAATGTTGCCAATCTAGCGTAATTCTTCTCTTGAATTCTTCTCCTTTTGCAGGTTTTATGGAGATTCGTTGTCCGAAGTAGATGCAGTGTTTTTCTTTCCCCAGTTCTGCGTCTGGCTTTGATTGTTGTGCCTTCATCTTTCGCACATTCATTGTACATGACATTTGTTTGACTGAAGTTTATGTGGAGGCCAACTCACTTCCTTTCCTCGTTCAGTCTGCCCAGCATCATCCTGATATCATGAAAATTTCCAGCAAATTTCCAGCAGATGTCGTCCGCAAATCTGAGGTTGCTTAGGTATTTGCCGTCTATTCTGATTCCTTTATTTTCCCAGTCTAGGTTCCGGAAGTTGTCTTTCCCCTTTTCCGAACTGAAAGGGGTCTGAGTTTTCATGTAGCCTAGTGAAGGAACGGTATATTCGTTGCAATACTCTGATGTGTACTGAGTCTACACCTTGTTCAATGATAGCATCAATGACCTTAAAGATTGCCTTCGGACGCCTTCTTGGAGTCATCTAATACCATAGCTATGGCATTTTTTATTCTGTTCCTTTCTCTTTTAGTTGATTTTCTGAATTGAGGTGGTCGATGGTTGAGTAGCCTCTTCCAAAGCCAGCTTGTTCCCGTGGTTGGTTTTCATTTAGTGTCTTGGTGATTCAGATGGTGATCACTTTAGTGAAACATTTGTAGATGTATTTGGATCGGTCTATTGGCCTTTAGTTGTTGAGATCTGTTGAGTTCCACTTTCTACATGAAATCGTTATAATTGCAGTATTCTAACCTTCTGGGACTTTACACTGTTTGAGACATAAGTTGAATCAGGTGGCTAGCTTCATTATAATGATTTTACCAGCGTTTTTGAAGAAGTGGATGGTGATGTTATCTGGTCCAGGGGCCTTTCCTTTTTTTGTTAATTTGATACTTTGCTTCACTTTCCATGGAGTAACTTCGGGGAAATCCTCGAACTGTTCGCTAGGGATTTGTATATTTTGTCCATTTTCCAGTGTTACTTTTCTAGTGAGGATAGAGGTTTTTGTAGAATTAATTGGCACACTTGACAACCCAGTCCCTGTCCGTTGCTAGGTCTATATTAGCACACTGGCCACTTGTTTTCTCCCTGCATTTAGAGTTTTGTAAATAGTTTTGAAGCCCCTATCCGAAAATTGCTCCAATGATTGCTGTCGAGGATCTTCTTTTATATTCTCTTCGTTTCTTTTGGATGTTTTTATTTACTGCAGTTACTTCGGTCTTTCCTCTTGTTGTCAATAGTTTGAGATTCTTGCTTTTTCTATGAGATTCTTGGTCTTTTAAAAAATTTACTGACTAATGAATAACAGCAATTAATCAATTAGAGACTACGATGGATATTTGCAAACATTGATAAACACGTACAAATAAATTCATGAAATAAACCCAATTTGATCTTTTTTTCCTGCTGATTTCAAGTGAAACAGATGAAAGACATTCCTCTGCTTTTCATTGGACAAAATTATCACAATTTCATTTAATTTTGTAAACTACATTTGCTTTCTGTGTGTATGTAAATCCTAATCGGTGCAATTGCCTCGCTGGCGAAATTTTATTTTTTTTTTACAATAAAAACGTCCTTTTGATTTGATCAAAAGTACATTTAATTGAAATGAGGAATATAAAACAACTATTGTTTTTCAATGGAATATTTGGGATCATATCATTTTACCAAAAATAAGTAAAAACGAAGTTTTAATTGAATTCATTTTACTTAAAGTAAATAAAACCCTAGTATGTAATCAGAACAAAATCAAACATTCTTTTACAAAAAATAAGTAAATTTCTCCATTTTGGTAATTTCAAAGCTTCCCCGTAACACACACACACACACACACACACACACACACACACACACACAAACACACACACACACAATGCCTGAAATCTGATATTTATACTAAAATAACTCAAAATACTCAAGCTTTTTTTTAAAAACTTCGGTGCTTGGCTATCATGAAAATTAAGGACCTGATGACACTTGTCACCAGACGTGCTTAGATTAAAAACAGTCTATTCTTTCTTTTGCGCTCACATCTAGTTAGAGGGGGAAGCACAGAGAGGAGTCTTACCTTTGCACTTTTTAACGTACTGTACTGATCGGTACTCTCCTTAGGAGGATTAACAGGGTCGCCGTGGAAATTTCTCTTCACGATCCCAGCTGCTTATAGGTCATAGTATTCCAAGAAATACACTCATCCAGGAACTGGCCATGCTCGATATTGCTTAACGTCATTGATCGTACAAGAACTTGTGTGTCCCACTCGATTCATCCAATGCTATTAGCGAACTTCAAAATCAAAGCTGGTGACCTTTCTCTGACCAGCTTTATTAGTTCATCAGGCGAGGCGAATAAAAAATGAAACAATAATTGCACAACCCCTATTTTCAATGTTCATTATTATTTGTTTTTACTACTTTCTACCGTCATCTTAATTCTTGTTGCTTTTTATCGGAAAAATTAAGTCAGGGATGATAGCAAGCTTTCGGCAGAGCAACCTTCAAGAGCAAGAAAATCCCAATAATCCTAAAAAGAAGAATATAAAACCAATATATCCTCCCAATAGTCAGCTATGGATCTGAAACATGAAACCTAAGCAAGTGACAGGCCCTCAAACTGAGAACCAAACAACGTGCACATGAAAGAATCATGCCTATCGAGTGGGCTGGAGATTGTGTGGTGGTTGGCATCAAAGACCAAGTGCGCCGGTGCAATGCATCACCCAATGAGGTTATACTGAGGCTGCACATTGCTACGCACTATTGGGAGCCTTTTAATTCTCAGCCCAGCTGCGGGGGATCCGTTGCCCTGGGGCAGCACTGTTCCATTGCACTTGACGGAACAGGTCGGGCTTGTGCCTAACGCTTTCGTGGCGGAGGTTGATTTGGTTGCTTAGCAAACCAAAGCTGCGTCGGCTGGAGCTATTTTTCAAGGGTTGCTCCTATTTTTACCACGTAAAGCCCCGACCTTGTGTCACATTTTTATCTGGTGGGAGAGTAAATAAATAGCACGCCCAATCTCACATGGAGAGATCACAAGACAGCACAATATATCAGGGAATTAACAGGACTCTGAGACATCATAGAATCCATTAGAGAACTCAAATGGCAATGAGCTGGTCATGTTGACAGAATGGTAGACAATCAATGCACATCACAAATCATAATATGGATCCCCCCGTAACCTCATGTGAACCCCAGGCCGGCAGGATACAAGATGGAAAGACGAACTAAACAAATTCAGAAAGCGTTGGCTCCGCAACACCCATGATAGAGAGGTCTGGCGAATCTTAGGGAAGGTCTATGTTCAACGACGGACGATAAAAGATTGATGATGATGATGATGATGATGATGATGATCATGATGATGATGATGATGATGAATTATAAACAAAAATAAATAATAAAATAAACAAAAATAAAATTATTTTAATGTTATTTTTCATCGTTAGAGTATATACCTACATAGACTTTCATGTTCTATGAGTCATTTATATCTATGAAATTCTTTTTTCGGACAAAATATCGTCAATTTGTGTGTATTGATATAACAGTGGAAATGCATAGTGTTAAGACCTTCTTATCTATAAAACATTGATTGGTTTGAGGCCATTGCAAAAATGTAACTTTTGCTTTACTTTTCGATTCAGAATTTTATTGTTTGATAACGAAAGATAGATATGAAAAACCAGACAAATATTGAACATAACGTAACTTATTCATTCAATGAAGTCAGCAGACCGTAAGAAATTGGGCTGCGGGTCGGATTTGGCCAGCGGATCATGGGTTGTCGACTTTGCTCTAAACTAATAAAGCTGCTTGGTGTAACTTTAATACACGTCAAAAATATGTATAAACTCGGTGCTCTCAAAGAGCTTGGGCAAATTTGACGATGGAAAAATTTTTTCCTGTCATTAAATCTTTAAAGTAGTCCCTTGCCAGCTGTTTGTACACTGACTCGGAAAAGTTACTGCTCGCAAAAGTTAGAGGAAAAAAATCTGTACTACATTCAGTTTGCGCAGATCATTTAATTTCGTTAAACTTTTGGATATGACTTGTTCCAATATACCATTGATGTCTATTTGTCAAGGCTGAGAAAGGATATAGCAGTTTAGTGAGTAGGTTGCCTTCTTATCAACTTACCGATATATTTCCTTCTACCATCGTGGTGTGTTAATCTCTGAATCTTGGAAAAATGGCTGGTAATATGAAAGACCACAAGGAGAGTTGATTTCATGACTCTCCTAAAACATTTGCTCGGCAGCAATAAAGCTTCCCTTGCTATCCGAAAGTAGTGTCCCTATTAAAACCTTTTTGCAAGCTAAGATAGCGTAAAGCGAAGGTGCTATAACCATCAATTTTATGGGAATTTTTCCAATGCATGGTGATGATGTTATTATAAACTGCATCTTCAAAGGTTTGGGTGATTGGACGTGCAGGTCACTCGAGTATAGGAGGGAGAAGAAAAGGGGGCAAGATGCTTCAATAGGTAGCTAAACAAACGTTGGTAGCTATTTCTGCTCTTTGCCTCTTTTTATAAAAGCGAAAAAGTAGCCTAAAGCTAACTTTTTTAAAGCACGAAACTTGTATCAGCAGTCTCAACCAAGAATCGAAATCGGTTCACCGGTTTCATTTCTGTGCTGATTCTAGATGTGTCGCTATATAACACCCCTGGACGTATGAATTGAAGACGGCACGCTGGGGATTGATAATTTAGTGAGAGCATTTGCCAATGTCTAGCATTTTTACACACTATATATCATTTCTCCTCAGAAGCACAGCATGGCTTCTTTGCAATTGTCACATTTATCCTTTGTTCTGAATCAGATCATACTGATTACAATAAAGATAGATGAAAAGACGGCAATACTTGAACTAATGCATAAAGCACCACCGTTTTGAAAGTAGCCATTTTGAATGGCTGAAATTGGCTAAGTGTTTGCGATCTAAATATACTGTTTACTTTAGAGAAAATCTGTACGTAGGTAGGGTTAGGATTAGGGGTTAGTAGTTGGCCTTATCGTTAGGGTCAGTAGGTAGGATTATTACTAGCATTAATAGGTAGACTTAGTGCTAGTACGTAAGTTTAGGGTTCGGGTTAGTAGGTAGGTTTAGGGTTAGTGCTTCTAATTTCCCAATTATTTATGAGTGATATTTCTTTACCTAGAGAGTAAATATACCCAACAGCTATTACGAAAAAAAACCCAGCCAGTTTTAGCCATTTAAAATGACCGATTCCAAAATGGTGATGCCTGATGCGTTAGTGTAAAGATAGCCAGAAAAACTTAATAATTCATTCAAATTTTATTCATCCATTTATAAAACTGTTTTTTTTTTATTGTTCCGTGCAAATATGTAAAATATATAATGCAGCTATAGCACTGAAGGTTCAAAAACCGCTGATCTAAGCTACAAGAATAGATTTATTGCTTACAATGGATGATTATCCTATAAACATTGATTTGGCTCACCCACAAGCAGTGTGTACTGTGTACACACCATTCTTCATTTAATTTATTGCTTTTTAATCTTATTAGGAAGCGTCAACAAAGACTGCCACTACAATAGTCAACATATTCTTCTTCGGGTTTTGTAGTTAGTCTGTTTATTTGGCTTGCTGACTGGTTTATTTATGCATTACGCATACAGGCTGCATCAATAGAGCTAGAGGGCTGAAAATCTGAACATTTACTCCTTATTATATCTAGAAAAAAACAGTTGTTTTTTTTTGTTTGTTTTTTTAATCCTCTCTATGTTTTTTCTTTGTGAGGATTATACTTAAAATCTAAGTCTATACTAAATTTGTCCCTTAGTCTGTGTTTTTTTTTAATGATCACCGCCCCAAAATGGGCGAGAGAAGTAATGTATTCATTAATCGTGCACAACATGGCATGCTGCCAAAAGACGTTGGTCACGTGGTAGTTTCTATTGTTTGACTAACCAGACCTGTTCATTTAATTCATTTATTTCATCGGAGAAAGTAACTGATTCCTGCAGTTTGTTTAAGCAACTTTTTCAGTTCTTCTGGAATGAAAGGAAGGCGATAATTTTGTTAGATTTATGTGCAGAGGTTTCCGCTTGATGAGACAAACGGTTATTAGGACCAGCCGCACAATAGAACCAATCGTGGAGAAACCAATTCCAATGTATGTAATCATCGTTGATTTGGTTCGTTTGATTTGACCGATGTGCCGTTTAGTTGGACCAAGGAGAAGTGCAACCAAATTGACATTTTTTTTAAAGATAAAATCTCATAGAATTACTGAGAAGATTTTTCTTACTTCTCAAAGGAGCTATCTAAAAATATTTTTAGCTCACGATTCGAGTCGAATGTAATATTGCAAAATGAAAGAAAAAGGCTGCTGTAAAAGAGACTCATGCGGTTTTGGTTTTTATACAAGTCATTCCATTTGGATAGAAGAAACTTAGCGTAGTTTTGTGCATAACCAAATGATTTGTTCAGTTTATCGGGCCAACCATTTATTGGGTCCAAAATCGTTTGTCAAATTCATCCCGATGTCCTGTTTGTCCCGACGGGGTCCTTCAGACCAGAATCTGTTGTCTTTATTTCGGTTATATAAAGGCTACCCAGATTTTACATCGATTGGCGGTTCGAATTTTTTCCAAATGTTTCATTCCTTCTGGTAATTCAGGTAGGGTTCTATCAATTTGGTTATTATTTTCCAGATTCCAAAATGTATAACCCGTATTTTTCTTGAAAAGTTTGAGCTAAAAAACTCACGTGTGTATTATCTAAAGAAACATAATTGATGTACATATTTGTACATACAATTGTAAACACGGGATCACGCATTTTTTATTCGAAAATTGAGATCAATCAGCAAGGGTGGATTATCTATGGTAACGGATTATACGTGCTGAGATATGGTTGATGTTTCATTCACAAGTTAACCTGTGCCGTCAAAATTGACGGCAGATACGAAATATATGGATACTATATGCATTTTATATACGTGGATAACAGAGATTTGAATTGTATTGGGATCGGAGAATAGCAGCCTGTTGACCACGTACAGATTTAAAAAATTGTATGCGTTACTTTTTTTTTTTTATTGTTCTTTAAATTCAGCATTTTTCTTCAGCCATTAGGACACGAATGAAAATACTATTTTACTACGTCCGTTACGCGAACAGTTATATTTTTACATCATGAGTTACACCCCTTAGCGTAGTAGAAGACATCTGCACACTGATCATTACTATATGCATGGATAGACATAACAAACTGGGAAAAACTTTCATAAGATGCTTATATAATGGATATATTTTACACCTATATCGATTAGGACTCTTTCTTCCTTATTCTTTGTATACTTCATGTATTTTTTTTTTTTACTCTATATATATTAAGATGAAGCATTAATATAATATTTATTAGTAAAAACTTATATTGACGTTCATTTTCGTTCTTAATAGATACCTTCAATCAAAACTGCCACCAAAACAGCATAGGTCTCTCTTCAGTTTTCAAGTGAGTATGACTGGCTAGCTGCGTTCACGTTGCATCAATGGATTTATTCAGAACATATTTCGTTTACGCTGCCCCCGGCGTAAAATCAAGACAGTGTACTCCATTGTGACGACCAGACGCCTATTAATCTGACTTCGTTCCATTATTGCACATCTTTTGACCGATAAATATTTATAATCGAGTCTTGCAGAATAAATGAATATCAATGTGGTTCCTAGCTAGAATGACTTTCCGTTGAGACGACCAAAACCCGAACGCTTTTTTTTTCTGACGATAAATCAGTTGCAAAAATTTCCACTCTTTTATCATCAATAAAGGCTCACAGTTGAGAGGAACTTTTATAAGATCAAACATTATCACATCTGAAAAGAATACTATCAAATGCAATTAACATTCTTGATGTATGATGTCTCGATGCAGGCATTTATCAGAACTTTTCGCTCTCCTCCCCCACAAGTCCCAACGAAAAGCTAACGTTCACAATTTTTCAAGTATGGAGACCTGGAAATGAGAGAAAAATTTCAGGTTTTTCTTGCCGATTCGGATCTCAATTCGTGATGTTGATTTGAAGTTAGATTTTAACAGTTCTTTGAGAATCAAAATAATGTAATGCCTTGTGTGCTGACTGATATATCTGTCGAATTTCGACCAGTATTCGAGTTATCGCGGTGCACACACACACACACACACACACACACACACACACACACAGAACACGTAAATTTCTTCGATAGCAGTTCAAGCATGAACACTACCGGACAGTAAGTAAGGGACCTATTTGGCATAAACTTACACAGTGTATTGACCCACGACCAGAAACTTGTAATGGGGTGCTCATAAAGCAACAAAACCTTTTTTCTCGACATAATGTTTAAGTTTACAATTCGCTAGCTCCATTGGTGCAGCCTGTACACGTGATTCGTACATAGATAGATAGCCAGCCAGCCGGAACCATTTAAAAACTAGTGAAACCTAGGTTGACAGTTTCTGATAAAGTTATTAGTGAAAGCAGGAATTTCTCATCTATTCTATCAGGTCTCCTGTCAACTTCATACAATAACACATGAATTATCTTTCCTTTTGGCACTATTTGATTTTCTTTTGGCAAAGAAGGCTATTTGTTGGCATCGGACACCCAATAGATATGTCTTCATTCTACTTCCCAAAATTCAGCACGAGCGGAATCAGATTTTTGACAGAGTCATTTCAAATCGGAACTAATTGGTCAAATTACCAAAATGTCATCCGACATTTTCTAAGTTGGCATCGAAGTAGTGATCAAAATGGACTCAGTACTGAACCAATCCGTCTGGTTAGTCATCCAATAAAAAAAAATTTGGAAAAGGAGTGAACAAATTACTCTTCTCACCTTTTGTTGGGCTGTGATCAATAAAAAAGTTCGAATTTTCAAAAAACGATCTGGACACAAACCAAGAGGTCAATTTTGTCAGAACTAACATTGTAAATTGAATCCTGCCACTAAAAACCTATTTGAGGAAGAGAAAAAATTACTCGTTTTCAGCACTCTAGCTTTATTGGTGCAGCCTATACTTATGACACATACATGCATAGATAACCAACTGGCTTGCCAGACTCATTTGAAAACTGAAGAGACCTATGCTGTTTTTATGACAGTTTTGATTGAAGGTGTCTAATAACTACAAAAATGAATGTCAATGGAAGAGAAGGAAACAAAATAGAAAGATGTAGAATATTAGAAAATAAGATTAAAGAAAAAAAAAGAAAAAAGAAAGAAAAGGCAATGAAAAGGAAAGAAAATATGCAAATGGAATTCAAATTCAATTTGGGCTTTTTTCCTCTTTGGGGGATCAGATTGAAGGTGAGGCCTTTCCATTTTAACAAACAATACAGATCATCGGCTGACGGAAGATCTTGCTTTAGAAGCACCATCTCACCTAATATCGGAAGTCATTTTTCATTTGCAATCCATAGGGACTGCCAGAGGCCAGGCAGAATTTTTCAATTACATTAATATTTCATTCAAATCCATATCTTCAGATACCACTCTGCAGATTGTATTCATCTCTACTGTGTACCCGACCTTCAATACATGTTATATGCTCCAGGAACTTACCTACCTTGCTACAAACACAGGCAAACAGGGAAGTATCCGTCCATTTAATAGTAACAAAAGAGACATGGCCATGTGGATAGGGACGTTGGTAAGTGCTTTTATCAACCTGTCTGGCTGTTGCGGGTTCAATCTCTGAGAAATACACCTTGAGCAAAAAATGGGCAGTGGTATGTACATTAGGCACCTATTTTGCCCAATGACTGCACGCTGGTTCAATGGAAGAGACAAACTGACCAAATTGTAGGGCCATATTGGCTGTAAAAGATTCCAATTCGAAATACCCTGCAACATGAAATAGACAACGGAACGAGAACTATCTACCCCCATAGATTGAATTGAGGATTCGTTTCAAATTCCTCTGAAGGTAACCGACAGAAAAATGAAGAAGTCTGAGTAGTACAACGGCAGAAACGTTGTCGTGAAAACAACCAAGACGTCGACTTTAATCAACAATTATGATTTTTTCATCAAAGGCAATCCTAACGAAGTAATAGCCTACATAGGGCATTCGAACCTTCAAAGTAAAGCCCTTTAGAGCACACAAACCTGTCCCAATGTCCGTTCCACGTTCAAAAGGTCTCCTTTCCGGATCACCATAAGGTGTTTTGTTTCATTCTCCTAATCTCGTCCACGATCTCAAATCTCGTAAAATATACTCCACGTGAATGCACAAGGCCAGACGATGATAGGAAGACTGTGTTATGCCAATATTACAAGTATTAGAGTCTGTTTGCCTTGACTATTTTCCTGGTTCAAACACCGGTGATATTGGTAGGAAATAACTATTTCAGACACATGACACGCTGAATGATTTACTGGTCTTAGTCAGACACAGGCAATCTGAATGATCTGTGGTAAAGACAGGATTGCTAACAATGAGTTTTGATCCGTATAAAAAACAAGTCAGGCGTTGCTTTACAAATATAAATTCCCCTACAGCAATTCTACTAAGGATTGCCTACTCAACAAGCTAACAGAGCCCATACCTTTGAAATCTCTGCCCATGGACCTCCTAGTAGTACCTTTGTAGACCCTCAGGGGTCTGCAGTTCCAAGGTCGGAAATTTGTGTACTAAATGATGGATGTCCAGTCCCCAGAGACCCCATATCCCCAGCTACATCCCGAAGACGAATGAGTTTTTGATGGGGCATCCGATTAACCTGACGAATTTTAGCTTAGTTTGGCACCAGGCCCCTAGAGTGGGGCATGCATGGGAGATCAGACTCATTACAGTTGCAATACTCTGCCAGACTAGACTTTGTTGATGTGCCCATTCATTCTTTTACGCTACAATTTGACTTTGAATGCAGTGAAAGTAGCGTCATTGAAGTAGCTTCGATCGCAGGACTCTTAAATTCATGGACCACTTGTAACCGTGAATTGAATAAAAAAAAGAAATCTTAAAAATCACTTAATGTTCAGAGGGAGAAAATTTCAACCAGGAGTTAATTCCTTCGATAGAGACATTATCTAAATGAATTTAAGAGCAGAATATTTTCATATCGTTGTTTAAATTTATTTTTACACTAGTATAACCCATCTAGATTTCGATGAGCCGTTAATGTTTTTAACTTCATTGAGTATGCGTGTGTTTAAAAAGAAAAGTTTAATTGCCGTAGGTTTCCACAGATTCGTTAAAAAAATGACAGTCTGGTTCATTAGGAAAGAAACATTTCCAAGATGTTGCTTGGTCTAAAGAGCTCTTTAGGGTAAATGAACCGAAGTAGTGTGCATCCCCCGCCAGGATTCCAGAACATTCCAACTCCAAGATTTAAATGAAAAAATTTCAAATTATAAATCAAGGGGAGAAACCTCTGATCAAAGTTTTTTTTTCTTCCTGGCATCATTATCATCATCATCATTAATCTTTTAACTTTTGTAGTTGAACATAGACCTTCCCCGGGATTCACCACTATTCTCTATCATGGGTGTCGCGGAGCTAGTGTTTTCTGAATTCGTCTATTTCATCTCTCCATCTTGTATTCTGTCGGCCTCAGTTTCGCATGTGATCTCTGGGGATCCATGTTGTGAGTTGTGATGTCTATCGTTGGTATGTCATTCTTACAACATGGCCTGCCCATTGCCATTTAAGTTTTCTAATAGATTCTATGATGTCTCTGACTCTCGTTTTTCTTCCTGATATACTGTGCAGCAACATTTAGTGAATTAAAAAAACATCCAATTCCCAGAAGAATTCCTTGTTTAAAAAATGCATTCATTGGAGGGTGTCACTGTGTTTAGATGCTGTTTCAAGCAGTTCGTGAATTTAAGAGTTAGTATTGTGTTACCCAGAAAATATCTATAGAGATATCCCCCACCTTCGCTTGACGCCATTTTTTTTTTAAATAAATGGTTTTCGAAACTGGTTGACAATCGCTTGTCGGTATGCGTTCTTCTGAAATTGGAAGTTCGGGGCCTGTGGGTCTCTGCTCCTTGAGATATACACCATCTCAAACCCCTGATGGTCCACAAATATTTGACTCGGGGTTCGTGGATAAACCTGTGAAAAGCCTGGGGTCGGTGAGCTTGTTGAGAAGGCAATCCTTTCAAAATGTATTATGTAGCTAGAGATTCGAGGGTGAGTGTGGGATGCTCAGCTCCTGGAGGCCCCACAACATGGTGAGATTGGTTAGAGCATATTGTTCGTCGAAATGCAGTAGGTCAAATACTACCCATAAAAAAGCTTTTTAGGGCCACCCTCCACCGGGGACTCGTTTGGGCGGTTCAAAATCGCCCCTACCCTCTATCTCTCTCTCGGCAACGCCCCTGTGTGTATGTCTGTATCTGTTGAAAGAGAAGGGCAAGAGAGTGTCTGCGTTAACCCAGTAACATTTATAGATGCATATGTTGTATATGATCACTTTAATCATTGTGCAATCATGTGTGTGTTCATTGAATAAAGGATATCTTTCGTTTTTTGTCACTTCAAATGGGCGACCACTCCGATTTGGGGGAACTATTATCTAAGAATTATTACGGATGGATAGAAAACATACAATTTGCTGCAGAATCAGTCTGTACTAAATCATAACATTAGCTTTGTCGGTTCACATGATACCATTTTTGCCTATGAACGCCATTGAAAGCAACTGGCGTAGCGTTAGTGTGTTTCGGCACTTAATTCTGATGCTGCACCAGATGCCTTCTATGATGTTTGTATTCACAGTGGAATCGTTGAACAACGTATAAGTTTTCAAGCATAGCTATTTTCTTTTGATTTTTTCTCTTTTCTCCCATTCAAGTCAAAGAGTTATTTCCCTGGCGACTAATCTATGTGCAGAGAATACCAACTATTTCCTATCCATTTGACCGTCAGCTGCTGCGACAGGTTATAAGAGCCACCTACGAATCTGGCCTGCTTTTCGACCAACGTTTCTTTCAATGCCTGAAAGTTGGTTTAATATTCGTCGGTATATATATATATATATATATATATATATATATTGAGAAATAGATATATGATCCAACAGAATGACTACAAATAGTGCTATATTATATAGAAACTCTTATTCAAAATGATCACCCTTTATAACACGGTGAATGTAAAATCTAGCCAAAACAATGTAAACAGAACAAACAATTACAAGAAATGAGGCTGCTATCAGTTTCAGGTCTGATTCATGCAGCAGCCTCATTTTCTTTAATTGTTTGTCTTATTTACGTTGGGTACGCCAAATGGTACAATCACCGTGTAATAATGATTTCTAATAAAAATTTCTGTTTAATATAATGCAATTCATAATCACACACATATATATATATATATATATATATATATATATATATATATATGTACACACACACACATATATATATATACACATATATATATACATATATATATATACATATATATATACATATATATATATATACATATATATACTTATATGTGTATATATACATATATGTATATATATACATATATATACATATATGTATATATATATATACATATATTTATATATATATACATATATATGTGTGTGTGTGTGTGTGTGTATAACCCGCAAGGTTCTACCTACTCCCCGAAATCCACAAACCAAATAACCCAGGTAGACCAGTCATCTCCTCCACGAACTGCCACACTGCCAAACTATCCATATTTGTAGATCACTATATCCAACCCTTAGCAACACAAATTAAATCATACATACGTGACACCATAGACCTCCTAAACAAAATCAAACACATTACAGCAATTCCAAACAAAGCACTTCTAGTATGTACGGATGTTAAATCTCCATACTCCAACATCAAACATGATGAAGATATCCTAGCACTTACAGAAGCCCTAAACAATTGAACTACTAAAGAACCCAGCACAATAACAATTATCACCCTTATGCACCACATACTAACTCTAAATAGCTTCAACTTTAACAATAGACACTTCCTCCGGGTGAAAGGCTGCGCCATGGGCACAGTAGCGGCCCCATTCTATGCCAATATCTTCATGGGTAAATTTGAAGAAACCTACATTTACCCAGAGATATATAGCGATTGCATTTTTATGGTTGATATATAGACGACATTTTTTCATATATACAGGCAAAAAAGCCAAACTAGATAATTTCTTTACTCATATAAACTCGGCACATGACTATTAAGTCTGACTTTACGACATCCACTGACTCCATAGCGTTCCTAGACACCTGCATATACATAGATAACAACAGATACCTCCAAACCACACTCTACACTAAACCCATGGACACCCTCAATTACCTCCACTCTAAATCAGCCCATCCCCAACACCTAAAAAGAAGCCTACCATTTTCACAAGCCCTTTGAATTAGAAGAATCTGCTCTACAAATAGTGAACTTAACAGACACAAACATAACTTAATACAATACTTCACCCAACGAGGTTATCCACTTGATGACACTAAAGACCATATAAAAAAGCAACTAGAATGCACAGGGATGAAACCGTTATACTTTACCACAATAACAAACCCAACCGCATACCACTTATAACCACCTTCAGCAACACACTCTCACCCTTAGCACACATCATCAATAAGAGATGGAACATTCTCACGATTAAAACAGATCAAAGAGAAACATTCAAAGACCCATGTGTCATCGCTTACTGCAGGCCCAAAAACATCAGAGACATAATTAGTAGCATTGATATCATTAACAATACAGTCGTACACAAAAATACACCTAGAACCACCAAATTCTGCAAACCTTGCGACATAAGAAACAGTCTATATTGCAACCACCTCAAGTACACCAACACATTCACAAGCACTACCACAAAAGAGAGTTACAACATATATCACAACACCAACTGCCGCAATCAGAACATTATATACCTTCTAGAGTGCAATAGATGTGAGTTACAGTACATAGGCAAATCCAAGGGGCAATTTAATATTAGACTCAACAATTACAGACATAGGATTAAGTCACAAAACAATCGTAGCCCACTTCCCGTAGAACTACACTTTCGCACACCTGACCACAATTTTGCCACGGACGCTAGCTTTACCATCATAGAAAAAATAGAAAAAACTACTCCAATTGACATAATTAAAGTTTTAGAGAAACACGAAGATTTGTGGATCAACAAACTCAAAACCCTATATCATAATGGATTAAACACTAAACTCAACAACCCTCATTATGCAGAACCCTAATACACAAAACTCCTACCAATAATATCCTCACACCCACATCTAAGATATATTCAATAATGGAAGCTTCAAAGTCACCCAGACCCATAGGAAAAATTCACCTTAGCCAGTTATAACCCCTGTCCAAATCATAGCCAACACATTTTTGATAACTTGTAAGGTTGAAACCTATGTAGCTCCTTAACTCCACCATCCCTCCATTTACACTATCCCTAACATACCAAAAAATCTAACTCCACATCACTCCCCCCTACCTGACATACTCTGCCCTCCCCAAGACCAGCAGCTGCTGGTTAACCAAAGACCTGATACCTAACTGGACATTCTCCCACTCAGCAGGAGGCCTCCAGCAGCCCTTATAACACATTTTACCCACAATGCATAGCTCCTGATAGTGGACTCTGGTTTCACATGGGAACCTTAAACACATACTCACACAGCACACAGCACTGAAGATGGGAAGAATCCCGAAACATGTCTGGACAATTTACATCTAAGGATTATTAAACCTTACCTCTAAACACTTTACTCCCGAGTCTGTCTCACTCTTTACAGTACACATTATATATATATATATATATATATATATATATATATATATATATATATATATATATATATATATTTACATGGTATTTACATGGTTAATCCAATAATATAGTCGTGAAATGTCAATATCAGAAAGTCTGTTGTACGGATGCTTTTTTCTTTTTTTCTTTTCATTTCAACATTTAACCCTACTGGGCTTTATCAGGAAATGTGGAGGTTATATTGTTTTTTCTCATAGCAAGAGAACCCTCCCGTTTTTCAATTATCCCAAAATAGGAAAATGGTAAAACAATTGATGAACTCCATGATGGAAGATAAAATTACAAATACAAATAAGGATAAGTTACGTTCAACAAGAACCTAAAAAGATGCAATAAACTGGTATAGGACAACATGGAGAATTAACACAAAGCATATCAAAATATTACATGACATACGGTCGTGGATACTTTGGGACAATATATAAAATTCACAAAAAAAGTTGCTTTTTTTAAAGCACTATAAGATGAGAAGTTATATATATATATATATATATATATATATATATATATATGTATATATATATATATGTGTATATATATATATATATATATACATATGTATATATATATATATGTGTATATATATATATATATATATATATATATATATATATATATATATATATGACATATAGAAATGTGAATTGCGAAACTGTGGATGCGGGGAGAAATAAGCTGTGAAGGAGAGAGGGGGAATTGAATGAGCAAAGAAGAAGAAGAAGAATACGGAAGGAGGAGGCAAGTTGGTTTACCTTTCGATTGCATCGTTTTTTTTTTGTTTGTTTTTTTTTTCCACAGGAAGGATGTTGAGGATAAAGCATCCCGTAAATAAGATGGTAAAAGCGGTAGGACAGATAAGTAGCCTCCCTTTGGTAAATAAGGGCGTGCGTTTGAGTCTCACCTGAGGTTGATTCTTTATCCAGCCTCACGCTTTTACTTTTACTTGCAACCGAAGGAAATCTGGTCTGAGTTGAATTGCAATAAAAAGCAACAAAAAATGCTAAAATGAAGGTGAGTAGTAATATGAAATTAGGAAGAAAATTTGTTAATAATGATTGACGATACTTCATCTACTAAAAGTAAATTATTTCATCAATTTATATTAATTCGAAATCATGAAATTGTATGTGATATTTGAAGGGCCGTAGCCGAGAAAAAAAAGAAAGAAAGAAAAGAAATAAAGAAAGAGGGAAGGGTGAAAGAAAGAAAAAGAAAAGATAATTGAAGAAAGTCAAGATTTTGTAGAAGACAGAGGAGAAAGAAAAAAGAAAAAAACAAAGAAAGACAATGGAAAAGATATCGATGAAAATTGATGTCAGCGAAAGAAAAAGAAAAAAAGAAAAAAAAGGGAGATCAAAATAAATAAAGAAAAAAGAACAACGGAAAAGAATGTCTACAGAAGAGGAAGAAAGAAAAAAAGACAGAAAGAAAGAGAAATGAATAATGAATGTCGATGAAAGAGAACGGAAGAAAATAGAAGATTTGAAAAAAAAACCAAGTAAATTGCCGTAAAAAAAAAAAGCCACAAAGAAAGAAAGAAAAATGAGAGCGTGAAAGAAAAAGAAAGCAAATCTACAAATGGCTTTTTATTCCAACTCGAGCACCCCACCCCTTTGGTTGGGCGGTATCTCCCTTCAACTGGCCGTACAGATCACAGACTAACCAAAGATCTTGCCTTAGAAGTACCATTCCGCTTAATATCGGAAGCCATATTTCATTTACGATCCACATGGACTTTCCAAGGCCAAGGAATTTCAATTACATTAACTATTCAATTCCTTCTCCTCAGATCCCAACCTGCATATTGTATTTACGTGTACCGGTTGCCCTAACTTCTAATGGCATCAAGGTCAAAAACTTTAAAACATGTTGGATTCTCCAGAAACTCTCGAGCGTGTCCATAAATATACCATTTCAAACAAGATAAAAACTACAGCAAGCGAATTAAATAATACAGTAATCAAATGAAAAATTATGGGATGCAAATTTAGGACTACCACAAGCAGGTCAGAAACTACTGCGATAAAATCAGAAACTACGGTGAGAAAATTAAAAAATACGATAAGCAAATTAAAAAATATAGCAAGCGAATTCAAAACGAAGGCAAGCGATCCTAATCGATAAACATTATTGTCATCAAAATAAATAACTTCAATATTTTGATCGCTGCAAATGTTAATTTTTTTCGCTTTCTTGGTGGAGACTGACAATAAAGACCCAACATTTTTGCTCTTTTCGGCGAGAGAAAAAAAAAACTAACGGAAAAGACCTATGAATTAAGAGACAAGTTTCAACTAATATAACTAAGAGATGAAACTAGAGAGAAGGGAGAAAGAAAAGAAGGAGTAAGTATTTGATAATTCATGTTCATCGATTCAGATATCTTGTTATTGTTTTTTTCTTACTTGTTCTCAGTATTTTTTCAACTTGATGTATTTCTTTTAATTAGCTTGCCATATTTTTCAACTTACTTAGTGTGCTTTTTTAATTGACTTGCCTTTATTCTCTTGCAGTAGTTTTTAATTTGCTTGCCGTGATCTTTAACTTGCAAGGGAAAAGGTATAAATGCTTACCTCACTGCAAACACATGCAAACACAGATAGTCACCCAGGGCGCAAAATGCTTGGGTTGCCTGTCATGTATCGGAGACAGCTGGACATTCCAAATACAAATGGAGAAAAGAATGAAATAAATAGAATGAAAACATTATGGAAAGTTTCGTTTGGACTTATACCCTCAGCCAACATTTTGGCTGTTGTACCCTACGGCCGTCTTCAGTTGATGAGTGAGTATTTTTTCTACCACCAAGAATGGGAGGGCCTGTCTCGACAATCGCCTGGAATGTGTGCATTCCACTCTCTAACTTCGGGTGTAATTGATTTTTTTGTGTGTTTCAAACACAGTTGTTGGTCGTAATTGGTGTCAAAAATCTTGACTGACATTTGTTTTGCTTGAATGCAGATGTGGGGGGGGGTCACTCGTATCATTATTCCAAGACAGATGCCAGTAGGAGAATCAACCTTGTAAAAGTCGATGTCGTCCTTAGCTCTTCCAAAAAAATTCAGACATAATGAAAACAGTCAAGATAAGAGATTCTGCTGATGTGAGGTCAGAATTTTCAGGGAATATCTGATAGTTAAATAGTTTCTGTTGCTTTTTAATAAATGATCATCTGAACTACGATCCTATGTCAGAAACGCTCGCTGTAAAACATCAGAAAATGAATGACTGAATAAATACTATACTTTGAAAGTTTAGCTTGCCAAGTGCAACAAAAACCCCAAGGTCGGTCTTAGTTCATGGTAAGGCACCCAATTGACTTAGCGAGGCTTGACTTAATCTGGCACAAGGCCACATGGGTGGGGCACACAGTGGGAATCAAACTCACTATAATAGTTATTGTCTGCCTGACTACATTGCTGACAACTACTACACGGCGAGATACCTATTCATTTTACTACGCTACAATTTGCCTGTGAACGCACTGAAAAAGGTGCCAGTCTACCTGAGATATACATATATATCATTGCTTTAATTTATGTTAGCATCTGTATAACTAATCTGGGTTTCTATGCGTCATTAATGTTATACACTTTTGTAAGTATGCGTGTGTTCAAAAAAATGTTTTATTGCTCCAGGTTACCTATGATTGTTAAAGAAAAGGGCAGTTTGGTTCATTAGTGGAGAAATATTTGCTAAATGTCGATTGTTCTTAAGAGTTCCTTATAGTAAACTAGGAAGCACTCAGTGCACTGATACCTCTTTTAACGCTGTACAGTTATTCAATCAGAAACAAGTTCCTGGATCCGACTATTCGTTCTTCTG
>OY735212.1:4414396-4529396 GCA_963457665.1 Thysanoteuthis rhombus | reverse complement strand
TGATGATCACGATACACAATCAACTAAAAGCATTAAATGAAAGAATAAACTCGAATACTTCGCTGGGAAGTTTTTAAAAAACATCACCACATCTATGGAGCATCGATGTAATTAGATTCCTTCGAACAATGAGATGTCTTCCAACATTCTATAGTATAATTGTAGAAAACATTTGTGTTCGTGAACTTATTGTGTTGGATATTAGAATGAGTTATGATAGAATTGTAGAAATGGTTGAGTTGTAGCAATAGGGTCGGCAATCGCACTATCTCAATATTGTCTTCAATCAAGGCTTTTTTGAGCAAGTTAGCAATTGCAGCAAACAAAATAAATAATACAGTAAGCAAATAAAAAATCTATGGCAGGCAAATCAACGGCTTCTGCAAGCAAATCGAAAACAAAGGCATGCAAATTAAAGACAACTTGAAGCAAATTAAAAACTACAGCACGCAGAAAATGACTACTATAAACAAATAAAAAAACAGCGTCATGCAAATTAAAAACCATTCCAATCAAATAAATATACTACGGTTACCAATTAAGGACTACTAAAAGCAAAAAAAAACAAACTTCGGCATGCAAATTAAACACTACAACAAGCAAATCAAAAACAATTCATGCAAATTAAAGATTTCAATGCCCAGAATGTATCTATCCATTTAAAATCAACGAAAAAAAACTTACTTAGTGGAATAGTACCTTAGTATCATTCAATATTGTTCTTTTGTACCTCTTGGATTTATCAGAGAAACCATTTTTAGAAACAGTCTGCAAAATCGACTTTCGGGATCGCCATCAGCAGCCTCGTCACGTTCTCTTTAATCTCGTCCACAGTCTGATTTTTTTTTCGGGGAAAAAATACAGAAGTTACAGGGGGTCAGATCTGGATTGTATGAGGGACTGGAAGTTTGGGTTATACGATGTTTTGCAAAAAGACAAAAAAAAACTTGCAGGAGTCTTGAAGAATGGCTTGCTCGGTTTTTGTAAATTCAGCGACCACATAATACTCAATCTCACTCAATGGCATCTCACTGCCGACTGAGTTACCCAACGGGTATTCATGCAATGAGATACGGTCCCCTATGATTATTTGCGAAGAGACATCAAGGATGCCCAACCAGTTCTCGGGATATTTAAAATGGTTGGTTAGCTCCCCGACAGACTTTGTGGATCAGACTTGCACATCAACCACATGGGGCACAACCCAGCCTTACAAGCACATTCTCTTTTAATCACAATCACATCGGTAACGAATCAAAATCTCTTTTTAGAAACCGACAACCAACACTGTCACTAAAACTGTCAACGTAGATTTCTTCAGTTCTTCAAGCTGGTCTGGCTGACTATTTATGCATGTATTTATATACGCTTATAGATTACACTAATGGTGCTAGAGAGCTGAACATTCAAATATTTACACCTTATTTATCTATAAAAAAAACATTTCTATGTTTTTAAACCCAAACCCCTAAATAGGTTTTCAATCGGTATTCAATTTCCAGTCTAAATTTATGCTAAATTGGTACTTTACGTTGTGTCCGGTAGTGTTCACGCTTGTATGTTGTTGTTTTTTTATGTGGGTAATTTTTTTTAGAGATCACTCCCCAACAGAAGGCATGAGAAGTAACTGATTCATTGATTTCCCGTTTTTCAATTGATCCCCCCCCCGACATGCATGCTGCTTGAAAACGTTTGTCACGTGACTGTTTCTATTGAGTGATTAACCAGACCAGTTATCGATATTTACTGAGCATATTTTCATCTGACACAGGGTAACAAACATGAGCCTCTCAGTGTCGATCGAACTCACAGCAGTAGTAGGTCTGTGCTGTTGGTTTTTTTCCCTTTTTATCGTGACATTCTGATAAACGAAAAAAAAAACCAACCCCAAAGCAACAATGTTTAAATCATGCTGAAAGTGCTGTTTCCAGCCTGACAACAGAATTTATCTATTCCAGACTCCTTGGACGTATACTTGGAGTTTACGAAAGAAATAGACAGACGATTCAAGAGATTGAAACTCACGATGCACTGTTTTGTTTGAGAAAGTTTATTACTGCCAGGTCCTACATTAAAAGGTGTACCCGGTTGCGCTGACACATGATTAAAAAAAGTCCAAATTAAAAGCAAAGAATTCCATTGAATAAATTATTAAACATTTCAAAAATTAAAAAACACTTTTTTTTAATGTAAAAACACAACATATATAGTTGTTACATTTAAATAGAATCGACACTTGACGGGGTCTCATATGGATTAATATTGGAAAAAAAATCTTGCTTCATTGAGACTGTCGTATGACTTTACTGCCTAACATTGATTGTCTACGATCCTCCCGATAGTCACTTTCGGAGCTGTAACATGGAACCTAACCAAGAGACAGATTCACAAATTGAGAACCATGCAACGTGCTAATGAAAGAATCCTTCTGGGTCTCACATAGAGAGACCACAAAACAGCACAGTACATCCGGGAAAAGACGAGAGTCAGGGACATCTTTGGATCCATTAGAAAATCTCAAATGGCAGTGGGTTGGCCATGTTGCATTGATGGCAGACAACGGATGGACGTCGCGACTCACGACATGGATCCCCTGTGATCACATGCAAAACCGAGGCCGGCAGAATATTAGATGGAGGGACGAGCTAGACAAATTTGGAAAGTACTGGCTCCGCGACGCCCATGATAAAGAAGTGTGGCGAATCCTGGGGAAGGTCTATGTCCAACGACGAACGTTAAAAGACTGATGATGATGATGATGATGATGATGATGATGAAGAAGAAGAAGAAGAAGAAGGCTGGTTGATTCCATTCAACTCCTGACAGGAATCTATAGTTTTCCTCCTCATCTCTGTTTAAGGCTGCATTTGCATGTCTCTTATCTCACGCTAACCTGAAAGTGTTCACTTTTAGGAGGGGGTTGATGGCTTACGAGCAGTTCTTTGGATTAGTTACATTTTTCGTTACTTTTAATTCAATTAACATAGATAAACGTTGAGTTTGTCGTCCACTATACGAGGGACACTTGAAGTGTTCGGTGTCAAATTACCCGAGGCACCTCTAAATTTTAGTAAAAAAACAACAGGGTAACTTTTGCGTCTGGTAATGCTGACATAAAATTTTAGAAAGTAAAAAAGACGGAAAAACTTTCTCAGATTACCGAAAATTTTTGTTGGAGTACTCATGTGTATTGGCAAGGTTTTTGGCTAAATGGTTTGTCCTATTACAAGACTTTTTTTAAAAAAAGTTTTAAAAAGTATTCAAGTATGCAAATAAAAAAATACGCAGATCAGGCAACCATAAATTGCTGTAATAAACTTCAAGTGTTTCTCTACAGAACTGTGCAGCGTGAGAGTCAATATCTTGAATAGGTTTGCTTCAATGAATTTTCGTATCCGTCTATTTCTTTTGTAAACAACCGGAATATCCAGAGGTTTCTGTATTGAACAGACAGACTAACATGATTGAATACAAATACTTTTTCCCAAATTCGCTGGCTTCAGGTCATTGCCTTGTTGGAAAGCATAAATTGAAAAGAAGATTCCTGGACCTGCTCCCCTCCTCCGCCCCGATTCAATTGATTCTTCTTCAGTCTTTCTCCAACCCTCCCTTAAATGTCATTGAAATTCGCTGGGAGCATATGGCAATAGTGCGCGTAAAGAAATTTCTGACTGATATGAAAATATATGAAAAATGTCTCTCAATCGAAAAGAAAATTACATCCATCTCCAAAAATTCAACAAATTCTCTCATAGTTCACCCTTCCACGAAAAGTCATTGAAATTTATTGAGAACTTTTGGAGAAACCATTTGCAAAAACAGACTAACATGAGTGGTTACCATACTTCAGACTATGGTTTTAATATGTGGAAAAACATTTTCCAATCAAAAAATATTCCTTGAATTCAATCAGGTCTTCCTTAACCCGTGACCTCGTATCAGATCGTTGTGCTAGACGATCATTGCTACAGTCAAACGTTGGTCAATTGTTTCTGGTACAGCCAGGAATCTTGATGGACCGGTCAATCTCCGTCCACCAGTCATCTCCCCAAGATCTCCAAGTGGAGTATTGCGTGGAAACGCCAGTCCACCACTTGACCATGCTGCTACACGACACGGTGAGTACTTGGTCGGTTAACTTTTACTGGAGTTTGTTTGTATGTGTGTGTGTGTATGAATCAAACCAAATATGGTGAGGGGTAGCCAAGTTGGAACTGTCTGGGAGAAACAGACTCGAACCTTCAGTCTGGGAATGTTAGTATAGAGTCTTTAAAGTTCTGGGCTTTTATACGATCAGTGTTTTTGGTCTTTCTACAACTTTAGACTCTAACTTCCAAGATTGGCTCCGTCGACTGGTCACTCGGTTTGGCCCACAAACGCATTACAGATAGGTTTGACAAGGTTCTGTGTTTATTGCTAACTCTCTCCGAAGAGAAAATCCCTCAGCCTATGGAGCATAACAAGGGGCATGGAGCATATGAGGGTTCAACTTTTTTCTAATTAATTAATTTCTATAAACATGTTTCTGATTACTCCAAGCAACCTTCGATATTTCATAAATCCTTATTTTTATTTATTCGGTTGGGTTTCATTCTCCCCTTTCAAAAACCTACGCATCAACCAAAATATCAATTTCTGATTCACTAGCCAGGCGTTTCCTAATGACTTATTTATTAAACTTTCTTCAGATGTTTTTCTGTCAATTCCAGTCAGACGCAGTGTTCCTCTACAAAGCGAGACTTCAGGGCTTTTCTCAGAATCACAAAGAAAATTACTTCTAATAATCGTTGCCAAATTATAACCTCTTGTCCACTTCACGTCTATTCAACAATTGTCACTGAAACGATTTCAACTTTTCAACAAATCAGTATTATTTGCTATATCCTAACATCCTAACTTATACACAAACAGTCGTGGCCGATAATGACCAATTCTGAACTACCTCTCCCCACATTTAAGTTCCTAGCAATATTTCATTTATTCAAGGGACCTTTTTACTTCTTTTTGGGAACGCCAGTCAGATTTGCTGTTTACCTTTAAGGTGATTATTCAACAATCGTTATTTCCGCATTTTTTGTGATATTTATCAGTTAATCACTCTGACCTAATATTTCCCCTCCGGAATGTTTTTGGTAATTTAAAAAAAAAAACTGATCTATCGTATTGACTTTCGTTTCTATGAATCCAACTTTCTATTGTTAGATTCAATGATAAACTTATTTCTTAACTTCTACTGACCAACGGTTGAAATACAGTAGTACCAAATCATCGTGTTATACGCTTACTCATCACAAATTGTCATTGAAATTCATTTGGAGATATTTTATGGACAAGCAGACAAATATGAGTGAATACATGTACCCTTATCCGAAAGTCTGAAATCCAGAATGCTCAGAATGACGTTACAAGTGGAAACTTCATTGACTGATATTAACTAACTGATATTAATTAACTCTTGGCTTCTGCTTTGAATGTAGCGATGTGAACTGACAGAATCCTTCGTAACAAGCACTTTCTATTGGAAGGCTTCTCAGCCCGCAATGGACATTAATTGAGAACGACAGGTAGTGATTAATGGAGCTTATTCAAAGGCGACCGAAACATCCTTAAGAGAGAGAGACCAGATCATCAGCTTGAAGAGAGAGAAGGGGGTGTTCATCTCTGATGCTGGACTTTTCTACGACTGAAATCGTCGTCCATTCATTTAAAAAAAATATTACACCCTCTCCTATCCAGTTAAGACTTAGTATCCGATTCATCTTCCAACAAGACGATAACCCGGAACATACTTTAAAATAAAAACCTACCTCAAAATGGTTTGAGGAGAATAAAGATAAGAATAATAGAATGGCCTTCTCAATAGCCTGACCTAAATCCAATCGAACATTTGTGGCACAACAGAAAAGGTGTTTAAGGGAAACTATCGAATTCGAGCGATTTGGAATATTTCTGCATAGGAGAATGGTCGAAAACTCTAGTCGGGAGATGCAGAAACCTTCCAACAAGACAATGACCAGAAACATTTGAGAGATGCAAAAGGCTTATTGAATGCTACAGAAAATATCGATTAGCAGTGATCCATGCTTAGGGAGCCTAAGTATTAGTTGAAGGGGGTCGAATATTTACGCAGAAGTCATTATTAAAAATACTGATAACTATGTGAATGAAATAATCGATATTATCAATTCTCTCTTATTTATTATAAATTCACGTCGCAAACTATTTCACTGCCGCTAATTGATAAATGTCATCAAAGCAAATTTAGGATGATTAATCGGGAAAAAATCTAGGATTCGAATTCTTTTGCGTTCAGTTGGTTGGTTGGCATAATGGCATATCAACATCTGATGGGTCATTTGATGCCGAAATCAGTCGTGAACAAAGGAAGTCGTATGTTTAGAGCTTTTTTTTTAAAATGCTTTTTTCTTTTTCATAAAAATTAAGTTGGGAATTTTGTTTTTGTTTTTTTTCACAAATCCTTCACTGTTGATGGTTGATTGTATACTTTATATCGAATGTATGTGTATGTATGCAATATGTGTGTGTGTGTGTGTGTATGTACGTGAAAAATTTTGGGTTTAGGGAAGGGCGATTAGTTGAGACGGAAATGGTTGATACCGATAGTAAGCTTTGGTGGTATGGGTGAAATTGAATAAGGTTCGGTCGAATTACTTTCCTTTGACCTGTCTGACTAGGTTGGACCTACTAGGATTTGAATTCTCGCCAGCATAGCTCTCAGGGTCATGGGAATATTCAAGCTACTCCACGGTACTTATTGAGAGAGAGAGAGAGAGAGAGAGAGACAGACAGACAGACAGACAGACAGACAGACAGAGACAGAGACAGAGACAGAGACAGAGAGAATAAGAATAAACAAACATTTCGCTTTAAGTTCTGTAAGTAAGCTAGCACATCTTAAAGATTAATTGCCACTTGTTCTGGCGTCTTCTTTTATAGCAAGAAGACAAGACGTGAACTAAGGCAATAAGCTTGGGAAACGTTGGAATCCAACATTTCTAAGTGTGCCCAATGCAAGTCAAGACAAAAATTTATCTTGACAGAATAAATGTTTCTCGGGCAAAGTCGATTAAACTCAAAATCGAAATGTATATCTGATGGCAGAAGTAAACCTTGCAGCAACTTACAACAGAAATTTCGTTCACTTCTGAAAACCGTCGACCATAACTGTCACCATAGGTTGCTTGGGTTTTTAAGTGTGTCTAGCAACCTGTCTGTATGGCTGCTTATCGAGGTATGGGTTGCACGAATGGAGCTAGAGCGCAGAAAATTCAAACATTTAATCCTTATCATGTCGTGCAAAAATCCCCTCCTAAATAGGTTCCCAGAGGAGGGTTCAATTTGTGATATAAGTTAATGCTAAATTAGTCCTCAGTAGCATTCATACTTGTTCTTTTGAAAATTCAGACTTTTTGTAGTGATCACTGTCTAAAATATGGCGAGGGAAGTAATTTATTCATTGATTAGCGCTTTTTCCAATTTATTAATTGATCATCCCCACATGGCTTGCTGCCAAGAGACGTTTGTTGAGTGACGATTTATATTTGAGTGACTAACCAGACCTATATTGACTAATTTGGTTATCCCCGTGAAAAAACTTCACTGTTAGACTGGTTTCTTCGCCCGAGCGATCCAATAAAATCATTTCATTAGCCGAAATGGCGTAAAGCGAAGAAACGATAACCATTAATTTATATAGGAAAAGACTTTTCAGATCCCTCACCCATTGGTGAGGATAATATGTCAGGCTGAGACATTGTAGGTTGTGGTTTTGGAAGGTACAGAAAACTGGGGTTGAAGACAAAGGAAAAGGGTACACGCTGCCTTTATAATTACTCGCTAAAAAAGAGAAGCTGAAAACCACTTCTACTTTCGGTCTTTCTTTTCCGAAAAAAAGTGTCGTAAAGAAAAAGCGAGGACTGCTGGTATTTGGACCTTATTTCAATGATTTTGTCAAACTCAAGTCTGGAGTCTGGAGTTGACCAAATCTTCCATCCTTAATAACGAACAACAACGAACAACAACACAATATTCTCAATAAATCTGGGATGTAAACCAACGTGTGAATCTCAGTGATCAGAAATCACGACCAACAGTTTGTCTTACTGATTGGTCTAAATCAACAAGTCTCAGATATTAACGAAAAAATATATATATGACATATAATTATTGCGTCATTCATATACAACCGTTTCGTTGTGTTACATCTCTTCAGCGCAGCTATAGACTATCCATTATATGGCACTCCGGGGCAGCACTATTCCATTGCACTTAACGGAACAGGTCAGGCCAGTCCTGACGCTTTCGTGGCGGAGGTTGCTTTGGTTGCTTAGCAAACCAAAGCTGCGTCGGCTGGAGCCATTTTTGGATGGTTGACTCCCATTTTCCCGACGTAAAGCTTTGACCTTATGTAACATTTAAACAGTTATGGTGGGACAGTATATAAATAAACCATCCGGTACCATGAGGTAGGATCGAAACTTTCGCTTCAGACCCAGTGGCTGGCATCCTACACCTGCCCCACGGAACTGGATGGTTGAATTTAAGCGATGTATTTATTCATACATATATTCCCCCATCTACCAGAGTGCTCTATTCCAACGTTGAATATATATATATATATATATATATATATATATATATATATATATATGATCCCCTCCGGCTAGAGTGTGTGTGTTCGATTCTCACCATGGACCTGCTTTTTATTTTGCAGTTGCGTTGTTTATTCGTTGCTGTAGAATTACGGTCGGATTCTAAGTTGTAGTAAAAATCCACAGAAAGTTAGGATGAAGGGGGAAAGCTAATCTATATAGATTGACTGATGTAAAATTTATATCTTTTTAAAATTAATACGCATTCTTTCTTTCAGGCCCGTTAGAGACCGTTAACCGCTTAAACTGACAACAAAATTTTCATCATGAGTTTCTCTAGTTTTTAAGCTGGTCCGACTTGCTGGCGCACAGCAGCACCGATAGAGCCAGAGGTGTGAACATTTGAACATCTATTCCATCTAAAAAAAAAAAGGAAAGAAAAAAAAACGATTCGAGGGTTCCAATTAGCAATGTAAATTTATCCTAAACTGAACACTAGTTAGTGTCCGGCAGCATTTACGCTTGTTTTTTTGAAAATTCAGACTTTCTGTGATCATCACCCTGCAGGATGCAGGAAGTAACTTATTCATTCTTACCCTGTTTTTCGAATTTTCCAATTGATCGCCCCCAACAAGACATGATCCCAAAAAGACGTTGGTTGCCTGACGGTTTCTATCGAGTGACTAACCAGACCTGTCTCCATTTTGAGATCGTTTCATCAGCTTCTTATGTCTCTTCCTATGCGGTAGGTCTCTCATTTTTTGATAGCCCATATGATTAAAGCTGTCATTATGTTTAGAACAAATTGCGGTAAGTGCCTGCAGCCATTAGCCAATATTTCCAGACTACTTAATTGAATAGGCGTTAAATAAATGGCTTTAAGGGTAAGTGTCTGGTGTCCGCACTATAATCGGAAGTTCAAGAATTCATAAAGTTCTAATTAAATATCTTTGTAGACAGACCTATAAACTCTTTGTAATATGTAATCCATGCAGAAGAGTTGATGTACCAACAAAGAATATACAACAAGAAAGGACTCGGAAAGTGCATACCTCTGCTATGGTCAGGGGAAGTAATTGCACATGGATCCATTCCAAAATGTGGTCACTTCTTTTGTAGCCCATTGTCCTCACTCGCACTAAATTTCATTGAAATTTATTGAAAACTTTCGGAGATATCGTGTGAAGAGACATGAACTATAGATATTATGTGGTGTAAACCTATACCTACGAATTAAGGGATGTAATTGTGTATGGATCTACCCCAAAATTCAATCACTTCTTTCGTTGCGTATTGTCCACCCTATGCCAAAATACTATCGAAATTCATCGCGAAATATCGGAGATATCTTGTGGACAAATCTGCCCCAAAATTTGACCAATCGTTCCTTCCCCCATTGTCCACGCTTCCACATAATGTTTTTAAAATTCATTATTTGGTTTTGGAGATACAATGTGGACAGACGGAAAGGTTGCCGTTCACGCTGTCTTTCCGAAATAAGAACAACCAGAACAATTCTCACCTAATTCAGGTGAGTGAATTCTTCGTTGTTTACCTATCCCGTCACCTTAAACAGAACCGATGTTTAAAAATCAATATTTCCCAACCGTAGTTTAAAATTGAAACCTTGTGATCGGTAAGCTGCTCTCTTACTGTCCAAGTCAAACTGATAATTTTTACACGTGTACGAATATTTTAATTATATGTAAAACACAAAAGTTACAGTGATGATTTTCAGTTAGAATAGAAGTATGAGGTGGAATTTGATCCTGCAACATCCAGGATCGTCTCTGTCTCTTTTGTGTTACTGATTTAGATTCCTAAACTTTGAGAACAGTCATTAAAATTCGAAATATTGTTAGGACGATCGAATCTTTTACTTGGCGTTCTCAATTCTTGATGAGAGGAAAAGCGATACTTTAAAATGAGTGAATAACAAAGCATCGGGATTTGACGTCTAATGATTATTATATTGAGCTCCTTATACAGAGGTCGGCACAGAAGTTGGGAAGAGGTTTAAAACATTCATATCTTTTCTAATCTTACTTATTTTGAGAAAAATTGTTCTAAGAAATGAAATATATAACATGGGAAATTTTAACTTAATTACGGAAAATCGTTTCTTCCAAAAACCCACAATTTTCAACTTTAAAAATCCTTATTTCATTTAATATTCTGCATAACAGTTAAAGGATATTTGGCCCCAGGCCACTTATCTCCCTTTGAATATTAATCTTTAGCTCCTAGACAGCCCTTGACTTGTTAACATCGACCTTATACTTCAAATAACCTCAAATAAAAAGGTCGGAAGCGGTTACATTCGGTGAATCATCGATGTCCACACGTTCACATAATACGGATTAACATTATTGATTGATGGTATCCAGAGTAAAAAACTCTCATTTTAGTTCGTTTCTCAATTGTGTACTTTTCAAGGATGGCTTCCCAAGGGTTCATTCGGGTTTGTGAGAAGAGGAAAAACAAAGAATATTGAAATAGAAAAGAATTATGACTGTTTTAAATCAGCTCGAGATTTTTGCACCACCAAATACTATATATAGAAATACGCATAAAGCAAGAATGTATACGTACATTAATAAATCTTCATGATGAAGAGAGAATTCATTTTACACAACAAAGAATTATGCAACAAATGCAAACTTTTTGAATGGGTTAATAGCAAGACTGTTGCAGTCCTTTAGCCTTGGGCTTTGTGCTAGCACCCTGACTCCGTATAAACCCACAAGAGCTACAAACAATGCTTGTGTGTCCGTGGACTGTTGGAGAAATGGAGACAAATCATTGCTTCATATGTTGTGCGACACGGGAGAAACTGAGCTAAGCTGGTAGCAAGCACAAAATTGATTTTTTTAAATCTATGATAGATTCATGATAAATTTCCTCATGCAAATTCGTTGACTTTAACCCATAAGAACCCAACGTGACAACGTTGTCACATCAGCTTTAGATGTTCTGGAAGGTTCCCTTTACAGATCTTTGGAATATCTAACTCATGGGGTGTACTGATTGAGATCTACTGAATATCCGGGTATAGCCACCTGGTTGTTGGTCTATTTCAGTGCCCGGTATGTTTTTTATTCCATATGATGTTCCGCCAAATGTAAATGGTTAAAACGAATATCGAACACTTGGGGGACTGGATTTTGGTCCACATAATAAAAATTCTTTATTCAACTAATAGGATAAGGGATTTGATCATTTTATATTAAGGACGTTATATACAAATAGGCATATCGTATGCATACAAGGGATGGTTTAGGAAAATGCATACAAGGAATTGGAATCGAAAATTGAATCATACATTGGAAATTTGAAATAAAAATAAAAATTAAGAATTGAAATTGAAAATTAAAATTTTAAGAAAATTGTAAATTGAATTTTAAAAAATTGAAAATGAAAATGAAAAATGAAAATCCTAAAATCTAAATTAAAAATCAAAATTAAAAAACAAAATCAACCATTAAAACTAAAAATCAAAATTAGAATTAAAAATCAAATTTATGGTTGAGCTTACTCTTCGGTTGAGTAGGTTCAACCTTAACTTTGATTTTTGATTTTACCATCCTGAGATGCTACATCGCACGATTTTTTTCTTCTTTTGGGTATTCCATGGAGATTTATAGTACTAAGTAGGATGCTAGGTCTACCTTTGCATCACTGCATTTCCTATTTTGATCGTTGTATGTTTGTTATTCATGACGTCTGTCTTACTGAAATTCCTGTAGAGATGAGTTTCCGTCGACATCCTGGCAGAGTGAATTGGAAAGTTTAAGCGTAGATGAACAATACGTAAGATTATTGTGCATAGCAAAAAAACATAGCATCAAAATATATACTAGATATAAAGTACCCAAATTAATAAGCAAAGATGTAGAAAAACAAATACTTCAGAGAATGACGTGTGCTCATTTGACATAGAAAAAAAATCAACATCTTGAAGCCAAGATTAAGAATAGAGATGGAAATATGAAAAAAGTTATTGAGTGATTAGATATCAAAATGAGTCAGATTAAAATTTTCTGTACACGAAGAGCGAGAAAATGCAAAAACAAAGCTAATAATTCTGAATACATTTTTTTTTTAACTATGCTCGAATATTCCGAAACGCCAATGCTGAAATAGGACCTCTTTGTGACAACAAAATCAATCTTATAAGAAAAAAAAAGATATTGCAGATCACGTTCAAAACCAATATGGTTCAGTTTTCACGAAACCTGATACTAATCAGAAAGTTCCTGATCTAAACGCATTTTCCACTAAAGCCAGAGGCTAAGAATTCATAGAGGCAGATATTGAAAAAGCTCTGAATAAAGAAGTTAAATGTTGCTAGAGGTAGTGATGGTTTCCCTGTAATATAATTGAAGAACTGCAGTGCTGAATTGAGCGGACTATTCTACTAAAAATACAGGAAATCGATAGATAAAGTGGTGATACCAAGTGCAATGGAAGAGGTCATTATCTGTCCTGCACACAAAGGGAGATTCATAGGGAGAACAAAAAATTATTGCCCCGTTGCTTTGACATCGCACTTAATTGAGTGCTTATCTAATCCCAAACTCTTCGGTGAAGGTTCTGGGTTTTATTGATTTAATTAACAAAAATCTGCATGGTTCCAGACAATACAGGTCATTTCTAAGTCGTCCATTGGACCATGATGATTTCATTCTCGATATTCTAAAGATATCTGCAAATGTCGACGTTGTCTATTTAGACATCAGTAAAGCATTTGATGTTGTGGGTCATCGACTACTTCTGAGAAGGTTAAAGGGTCTTGGAATAACAAAGAAAGTAGGAAAATGGATCCATGTATTTCTAACTGATGGAGTGATGTTCTCTCCTCTACCTAGCCAGTCAATAGTGGAGTACATTTTTCTATAGGAGATATTTATGATCGAATCAATAGTGAAAATCTTTGCAGATGATACTAAACTTGTTCAGTCCATAATTAGTGTGTAAGATGTTATCAAACTTCAGAATAGTCAAGATACGACCTAAAACTAAAATAGTTACATGTTCTTTAATCACAATGAATTAATGCTTCTGCAGTTTATCTCTAATCTCATGTTGGTTGAAGGCATTATCTATTAAACGCCCGATGGCAAAGACATTTAAGTGAAGGATCATACTAGTATAATGCGCTAAGATTTAACATTCTCTGAACATATTGTTACAACGGCTAAAAAGTGTAGGAGTTTCATAGGATGGATCCTCAGAACTTTTAAAATTAGATCCGTAATTTGGATGCTTACACTACATAAAGCATTGATTTTTCCGAGTGTCAACTATTGTTCCCACTTGCTGGGTCCCCGAACCCAAGAACAAATTAACAAACTCGAGGGGATACAGAGAAATTCCCCTTCATACATTAAAGAAGAAAAATATTTTGATTATTGGGAGAGGCTTGATTACCTGAGTACCTGAGCATTTATTCCATTCAACAACGACATGAAAGGTACTCCATAATCTACATCTGGAAGATCCTGGAAAACAGGGACTCAAATTTTCCTGTGAACCCAGTCGAAATCAGACTAAGCAATTAGCGGGATAGAAATATTGTTTTATCTCCTCTAAATGAAAACCAAAATAAAACAAAAAACAATACACTTGCAAAGTGACGAGTCTGGGAGAAAATGGCCTTGTCATACGTGGTCCTAAACCTTTCAATGGTTCGCTGTCGCCCATCAGAAACATAACTGGTGTCAAAACCGACCGATTCAAATGAAAACTTGACAAATTCTAAAACTCTTTACCCGACGAGCCTGTAGTTCCAGGTCATGTGGCCAAGAGGCAAACTCTCACGAACAGCTTACTAGACATATTTTCCAATAATATGATGAGAATCACACGTCCATGGTTATATTTTTCAATAGATTGAAATGAATAGTAATATTGATAATTTCAATAAACCACCGAGATGTAATCAATGAGTTCACGATGGTACTGAATTTCATATAAGGTACGATTCAATGAATGAAAGACAAACAATTTCATCCTGTCCATACCCGTCAAAAACCACTGCCCCCCTCAGTGCCTCAAAAATGATGCCTGCTCTCTTTAAATATAAAGTTTCAATAATTATTTAAACCCTGGCAACACTGAGTAACTTCATCCAAAAATATATTAACTGTGTTTGTTTGCTCAGGGCTCGCCCGTATCTGTTTGATTCTCAATTAATTTACAAACCAGATCCAATAACAACGAGATTTTTTATTCTTACATTTGTTTATTTTTGAGAAAACGGGGAAGACAATTCCATGTCACTTCTCATTTCATATTGTTGACAGAAGAAACGCTATGCGTCTCTCCATCGTATTTAAAACAACAGCGCTGTGTGTATCGTTATCGACTTGGAGAAGCTAATAAGATTCATGAAAAGCAATGTTATTGTCTAAGGCCCTATGGACAACTTGTTTATATTTTCAAAACTTATTATCCTCGATCAGAAAATTTCAATAGAAACCTTCAACCAAAACTACCAGCATAGACAACATCAGCATAGATTTTTTTTCAGTTTTTACGTGGGTCTGGTTGGCTATCTATCTACAGATATGTCACGCGTACAGGTCGGACCAATGGAACTACAAAGCTGAAAATTCAATTATTTACTCTTTATTACATTTTTTAAATTCCCTCCGAAATACGTTTTTAAGTAGGGTTCAATTTACAATGTAAGTTAATGCTAAATTGTTACCTTGGCTTGTGTCCGGTTGCATCCACATTTTTTAAAAATCTGGACTTTTTAATGCGTGCTGTTCAACAAAAGTTGAGAGAAGTAATTTGTTTCTTGATCACTCCCTTTTCCCAATTTTTCTATTGATCACCCCCAACACGGTATGATGTTAAAAGACGTTGGTCATGTGATAGTTTCAATGAGTAACTAACCAGACCTGCTTATCCTTTTTACAATCTTTTTATTTATCAGATTGTTTCAATTCTCCAGCAAAATAATCTTACGAGTCAAAATATTAAATATTTATTTATACATTCAAAACGTGATGCAAGATTAATTTTCGCCTTGGCGTTTCCTGTCGTTTTCTTGCCTTCAGCGCAAGGAACAACTTTCTCAATTCATATTGATACAAACTACAAAAAAAGTCACGGATATATTTGAATTTCTATGAAGCCTACTTTTTACGAAAAAGAAATAGTGTATTGGTTTCAGTTCAAGAATCCATGGTTTCAAATGGTGGTTAGGTGGCGTACCACCAACAATTTTACCCTTGTGTGGAGGAGTCCAGTGTTAGGGACAGTAAAGTCAAAAAGATCCAGACTATCAATAGTCCCCCAAAAAAATCCAATGTGGATCTAATTCACTGAAAATAACCCTGCATTAATCGTTCTGTGAAAGATGGGCTCCCGCGATGTAGAATGAGTTTTCGAATCTTGTCAATCAGCATTTAAACCTCCTCTGTTACCAAGGCTCAAGTATTGACCATTGTTGCTGGCAGGAAACGCGCATCTAGTTCAGCCTCTAAGCAATTACAACATTACATGTATTTGTACGTGCATATGAGTATTTGTATGTGCAAAAGATAAAAAATATTTATATATATATATATATAGATAGATAGATAGATAGATAGTATGACTTAGTCGTTAATCCCAGTGAAATGAAGATATATTTAGATTAAGCTGGTCTCTTATGAAAGAGTAGATACTGACTTCGTATACCGGAAAGGGGGATAGTTTGTATTGCTGGTTAGGAAGGTTTTTTTTAGCAAGGTTTTTACTTATAAGTAGAAGAGTCCAGTGTAACATAATTCATTACACACACACACATACACACACACACACACACACACATATATATATATATATATATATATATATATATATATATATATAATTGACCATTTTAGAGAAATATGTACCAATTCATCTTTTTTCCATTCAGATTATTAAAAGACTTCGAGGAAATGGATATAATAGCTTAAGTAAGATGGATGAAGCAATACCTGAAATAAGGCAACAGAAGGAAGGTTATATAATAAAAGCTATGCGTGTAATCTATCCTTACATATTAAAGCCAATAAGAAAAGCTCCCATGGGGAGAAGAAATGTGTCGGTGTACTTTTTCTTCCCCGACTTCGCACTGGAGATCATCTTGCTCGCTCTCGTATTAATAGGATTTATAGAAAATCTGCAATTTCGTGTGAAGATTTTGTTTGCCAGAGTCCAGATGTGTGTAGACGTTGATCTCCTTCGATCTTTCAATTCCAGCATAAAACTCCTCAATCAAACTAAATAGAAGATATTGAAATACATGGTTTCTAAAATAATGTTACTATCTGAATTGGTGTATAAGATGACAATAGTACATTGTTAATACGACTATATGATCGATATGAGCGACATGAAATTACATAAACCATCTACTGAGAAAGAAAAAAAGTGTATTGTTTTATATAAAAATAAAGGACTTGATATAAATTTACTAAAAATCTTTAATCGTATGGAAGTTCTGCAAACCCTACCAAATGAGTTATGAACAGAAGAGATTAATCCATCTGTAACATACAGACTAGGACCAACGATATGAAGTATTTTTTTAATTGCTAACAAGCATTGGAATTTCTAACCATAAATAAGGGTGGCAAAATTAACATTCCAAAATCTGAGTACCAGGCCTTGCAATTATGTGAAGTCTTGGCCACATATTGACAATCAAACTAGAGACGGTTAAGAAAACTTCTGAGTCAGTTCTTAATCATAGAGTCAAAGTGTTTAAATTATGGCAAATATTTGAATGAAATAAAAATACATTGGATATCTTTATTTTGTGTATGTCAAATAAATATCGAATAATAGAATTAGTGTTCGGCAGATTGAAAGGAAAAGTACTTAGATTTGTAAATGAAATATTCCAACGTGAGAAATGCTTTGAACATCCTCAAAAGTACTTGTCCAACGCTTAAAAACTCCCAAATATTTGAAGATTTCATGGAAATTCAAAATAAGTTTGTTATGGTTCAAATTGATAAAGCAGCAAATGAGTGAAAGACCATTGAATTGAATTGGCTAAAACCCGGAAAAATGGAAAACATTTGGCTCTGGTCCATTCGTCTATCTGAAAGATATTTGGGTGAGGTGCGATATTGAGCAAGTAATACCCAATAAATGTATAAAGTATATTGATGAAATAGTCCATTGGTGTAACTAACTACTAGCATGCTTTTTGGTTCCATCTCAACTATGTATGAAAAGGTTATTTTAGTTGAAAGAAATTGCCATATTGATTGAAGTAAGATATGGATGATTCCCTTTAAGGTAAGTGATCTTAAAACAGTTTCCAAATCCTTCAGTTCTCTGTAACTAGTATTCTCAAAGAGGATATCGTGAGTTGGTTTGCATGGAATCCAAGATTTAAAACAAATCAACAGATTTAATATACGTGGGTGAACACTCAAAAGAAGTAACACGAACAATGAATCACATCTGTTGTTATACCTATGATCCCTCGTCGTCAAACACGTTTTTGGGTGACCCGCGTAGATGAACCCTTTGTTTCAAGAAAATAAATGATGTGTAGTATTGGATAAGAGACTTCATTGAAATTCATTATTCAGCATGGTCAATATCAACTTGAGGCAACCGGAAGGACTATTCAGTCTCTGGCCATAAAGGCCAGCATAAATGTATCCGAAAGCCAGGCTGACGTTTCCGTTCTGAATAGGGATTAATAGAGAGAAATAGAATAGTCAATTCAAACTGTGCCATGTATTTGCAGCATTCCACCACATGTAAACTGCAATTTATGCTGTTTATAAGGCCAAACTGGTTACGCTATACCTATGTTTATATTTAGGTTTGTGGGCTAGCAACACATTTGATATTTGGCTCACAACCCCTAGATATGTCTAGAATGACATGGTATAAAAATTCGCTCTTTGAGACTGTTTTGAAGTCTCTGTATATAAAGTAGGATAACAATAGAGTGGGATATCAGTTTGACCCCTGCTATGGAATCTGAGGTGACCATATGGAAGAAGAAAACCCCAAAGAGACATAACAGATTTATAAAGTAGAAAGAAGTGTCGTATGTAGCCGAGTGCTCTATTCATTTTATTCGCCTTTTAAGCTTATTGTTACTTCATTGTGATTATGATGATAGAGATGAAGTAGTAAGATGTGGTATGTGCTTAATCCTTATTCTTTGCAGGATAATGCATCGGTTGACTTTTTCTGGCGAAGGTCACTGGGGTTTCAGTATTAAAGGACCAGTGAGAGGTCATCTTTTCGTAGTATATCACAATGAATAGGAGCAGTTCGATTCATTGATAATAGCAGATTTATTCATTCACCATTGCACAGTGCATTGTAGGTAAACTGCTTATTTCAAAGGGACACGAGATAGTATGTATGAAGTGCCCATCAAATTTCTCAGAATCTGCTTATGTTACTATTGTTTGTCAAACACTTCCTAAGTTGGTTGTTGAAATGGAATTTCAGCACTGTGGTTACAAGTAGTTTACAAGTAGCAGAATGCAGCACTCACCTTATTGAAAAGTTTCAATGGGAGACTCCCTTCTATTCATATCTTTCTGATTTAGTGACACGTCGATTTTGCAAAATGACATCATTAGTTCTTATGTGGCAACAGGTCAAGTGATCCATCACGTGACTTTCTCAACCATCACGTAAGCCAAATTGCATCGTACAAGATCTGTTTACTTTCCTATTCAATTTCAAAGTTCCGTTCCAGTATTGTTTATACTTTGTGTCTATGTATTCTTGATCTAAAGGACAACTTAAACTAAACAAAATCATTTATTTACACCTTATTTTTCTCCCACAGTTTCTATCGTACACACAGCATGATTTTCAATTATTCACTCACGATATTTTTATTTGATTTGAATATTTGAATATCACTTAAACAATTAGACCTGTTTTTTTTTTTTTTGTTGCTCTATCTATGTATTGTTCCATGCTTCATCTTAATCGCATCCCTCCCAAGAGATCATCACGGTAAGATGCTTCTGGATATATAATGGGGGATCGGTTCTCAATAGATATTTCGTGATAAGCTGACCCCCTCCCCTACCATCATTAATACATCTATTGACCAGACACACCTTTTGTGTTTCGTACAAAAAAAAAACTCAAATTATATCTGAATAAGATTATCCAAAATCTATAAGTACATTCTCATAATTAAACCACCGTCATTTGAAGGGCAATATTATGGTATCCCAATAATTCATTAAAAGTCTGGGTGTCATCATAAAACTCAAACACTGAAATTGGGCGTAGAAGTATGACGAAGGTCTTATGCAATGCAGAATTGTACTTAGGTCCATTCAAAGTTACCAGAGTTGTGCACCGCAATTCTACACCCAAGACGCTAAAATTGAGAACCTTATTATATTTTTTCATATGGTAGGTAACAGAGTGAGTGAGGTCATTCAAGGTCACCAGAGACAATTTCTGGTCATTTTGACTCCATTTTTATTGCTGAAATTTGGCATAGAGGTAGATCCCTTGACCGTCAAAGTATATAAAATGTAATTTTGACATTAGATACATTCAAGATCGCCATGTAATTTCTGTTCCTTTCCATGGAATTTTCCAAGTTGTTAGCTACAATATTGCACATAAGATGTAAAAATTTTGCATAAGTGTATATTTGGGGCAATCTATAGACAATGTGAGGTCATTTCTGGAAATTATAACAAGGCACAAAGAATCTCTCAAAATCGCTGGCCTTTACCTGACTTGTTCATGTTTTTCCATTTTTCTATGTTGGTTGTACGAGATTCGGATCCTCAATCAACCTTTCTATACTGTCACCCAATGGGAGAAACACTTACGTTGGTAGTGTTTCCAGAACCCCTCTCCAACTAAGCGACGACATCATTTGGTCTTTGTGAATCAGAACATTTCTTCCGTTACAGCCAATATTTTATGTGCACATAATGTAAATAATCGTTTGTTTTTTTCATTTGCTGTTTTGAGTATGAAGAAATATATTAAGGAAAATATCTCTCCTGTGTGATTAGATTTTACGTTAATCCCTAGGGCAATGCTGGTATCTTTGCTAGTGAACAAAAATTATAATAAGAAAATATATATACGTATACATGTATATTGAGCGCCCAGTTTAGCATCATAGACACATTATAAATACAACCCTCCTCTAAAACCTTTACAAATATTTTCCTCAAAACTCTTTACATTAAAACTTCCCCTAGGTCCATTGAATATGTTTACCGAATTAGATTAAGTTGAATCCATGTTCGGATGGTTCCTATAGCGCAAGAGACAGACAGACGGTGCAGCACCTTTGACCTACATACACAGATATCTCGCCCTGTCAGAACATTTCAAAGATCCAAACGGCATTGGATATTTTCGAGTAAGGACGAACGAAAATGGAACATATGCAAAAATAAATGTTCTTTTGTTGCACCTTATCGTTCCAGCACAAGGTCGTATTAGAAACAGTCGACTAAAGTTGTCAACATAGGTTTCTTCCGTTACTAAGAGGGTCTGTCTTGTTGTCTGGCGATATATGCGTTGCGCGAACGGACCTACAAGGCTGAAAATATAATAATTCATTCTTCATCATGTCCAGAAAAAAACATTTTGTTTCCCTCCATAGGTTTTTGTTGTTGGTTGGTCAATATGCAGTATTAGTTTATACTAAATTGGTCCCTGTGTTTATGTCCGACAGCATTCAAGCGTGTCGGTTGAAAATTCGGATTCTTTAGTGATCAATGCCCAGCAAAGGTGAGAGAATTAACTTATTCATTGATAATTCTGCTCCTCAATATTTTAATCGATCACCCCAAACACGGTGTGCTGCTGGTATTTATGGGTCCTATCGAGTGGCCAATCAGACCTGTTTTTCTTCCTTTTTCCAGGTGATATAAGCACATTCCAGATGATAGAGGTGAGTCGAGTTTTCCGAACATGGATATGGAAGGGAATTCTGATTGGATATTCAAATAAACAATATCTCATTTACATATCCAAATATATAGCAGACTTTAGGCGGGGCTCTGTGATTGATTCCTAAAGAAAATGAGTTTGTCAATCCGTCCTAAGTGAGTGAAAAAAAATGGTTTGTTGGGAACCACAGTTTGCTTTTGGCTGACAACACAAAAATAGGGTTTTGCCCAACTGATTTCGGATATCAAGACTTCACAAAGTCGATGGAATTATTGAGCTTTGGTTGTAGAATGAAAATTCCTGAAAGCTTCCGGCAAAGTTGCTGTTTGCCATTTGGGGAAAAAACAGGAAAGACATAGAGAAAAACATAAAGTAGCAATCGGACAGACAGACATAAACGAGAAAGAGTGAAAGTAAAAACATAAAAACTGACCTTTTTTTTTCAAGAAAAAGAAATAACCATGTTATGTCAATGGTTCCAATGAAGACAGAATATAACAGGGACATTTTTATGCGAAAGGGAAATTGGGGAATCACTTAATTGCAGGTTCTTACGTATGGGATGAGGGGATTTGATGAATCTCCATGAAACCCTCGAAAGATGAAGAAATCAAGCGACGAATCTCTCTAATTTGACAAGTTTTCAGTGGAGCAAGCTCAACCTTCAAAAACAAAAAAAAGTCTTGGAAACAAGGGTATACAACCAATGCATCCTCCCGGTGGTCACCTATGGAGTTGAAATATAAAACCTGACCAAAAAAATTGACGTTCAAACTAAGAACCATGCAACATGCACATGAGAGAATCATGCTCAATATCACATGGAGGAATCACAAGACAGCAAAGTATATTGAAGAACAAACGGATCACATACATCATACTGTCCATCAGAAAACTCAAATGACAATGAACTGGTTGCAAGAGTATCAGGCAACCGTTTGGTATCATGACTCACCATAAGTGTGCCAAGAGATCATATGTGATATTGTGGCCAGCAGATGGAGTGACGACTTACACAGGTTTCAGATATATTAGCACCGCGATGCCCACAATCGGAGGTCTAGCAAATCCTTACGAAACTCTCTCTCTCTCTCCCTCCCCCCTCTCTCTCTCTCTTTCAGATAAAACACAAACAAATTTTTGCCTTCTACAGAATCTAACCTGAATACCTTAAAACGAAAAGGTTTGTCTTGTGATTTGTATTTTGAAATTCGCTACTTGCCAATCTTATAGAAACATACCTCTTGGGACTTGTAGCTGTAATTGTAGCAAATAGTGAGTCTGCAAAGTATTGACTACGTAATTGAAATGATACCCCAACCCCAAAAAGAAAATCCATTTTAATTCAAGGTTTTGAGGCCACAAATTAGCAAAAAATCCCAAGGATAGTGAATACTTTTGCAAGATTTTGTAGGAACTGACCCGGCTCGACGTTGCTTAACTTCGGTGATCGTACGAGAAATAGATTATACAACACGATATGGCCGTAACATTATGTATGTTAATAAGCAAAAATATATTCTACTAACATCGGTTCGTGTTTCATACCAACTTTTTATTTTGCTTACAGATGCAAGTCTAGTCGTCCAGCTTCCAGTAATTCGACTTTCATTCGATTTGACCGAAATTTGATCAAAGTTATGAAAGAACATTTGCTTTGTGTACTTGATGTTGTTAACGTAACCCTCCTATTCGTGGTGTATGGAAATGTTTATCAACGGTGTGCTCTGAGCTACGGGTGTACAGAAACGAAAAAAAAAGAAAAAAACAATGGTCAGAGCACACTTGTGATGCATACCAAATAAGCCAGTGGTTCCTACTGCCACCAAATCACACATCTAGACATCAATAACTAATCTGACCAAAGTGAATTACAAGTCTGGTTATCACTCAATACACACCTTCACATTATCAACGTCTTTTGGCAGCAAATCGGGAAAAGGGATAATCAATGAATATATTACTTCTAACACCTTTCATCAAAAAAATGGTCCGAATTTCCCGTGGCCACCTCAGAGGACGACTATCCTCTTCACCCACTTACAACGGATTGACTAACTCCATTCCTATAGGGATCAATCTTACAGCCCCTTGTAAGGCCTGTTTCATATTTGAATATGTATATAAGTTATTCTTCTTGTGAATAACCAATCAGAATTCCCCTTGTCTATCTGGCAACAGTCATCTACTTTTATATCCATATTTGGAAAGCCTCTCGAATGTGCGTGTGTGAAGTGCTTATATCGCCGGGAAAAAAGAAAGAAAAAAATGGGTCTGATTAGTCACTCAAAAGAAACAATCTGTTGGCAGAATGATGTGTTGAGATGACCAATTAAAAAAGTAGGAAAAGGGGGGATCAACAAGATACTTCTACAGCCTATTGTTGAGCAATGATCACTGGAAAAATCTGGTCGAAAAATAGGCTCAAAGACTGCCGGGTTGTTAAAAAAGCAAAAATGAGTTTCTTTTCTAAACATGCCAGGGAGTAAATGTTTAAACTTTCAGCCCTCTAGCTCCATTAGTGTGGCCTGTGCACGTTACACATACAGTCAGCCAGACCCTCATAAAAACTGAAGAAACTTATGTAATTCAAATACGACCCTGTGCAAGAACTATGAAGATCGGACAATAGAACTTCTATTTGTGTACACGTAAATTCATTTCTCTCCTCACTCGAGGATTTCGTGTGACAGCCATAACAAATATCATTCGAGATAGCTGTATATATGAATAAGTGGTGCCACACCGTCTCTCTGTCTTTTTATCAAGCAACAGAAATCACCATCACAATAGCCAAATCAAATTTGGCCGACATACTCATGGACCTAGGGGAAGGTGTTAAAGTAGAGTGTTCGAGAAACTTTCAAACAGAACGTGATCATTTCAAAGACATTTGAGTAGGGACTTCATTTCATTTGGCATCGATTTTCCATTCGGTTAACACCGGTGCCAAACGAAATATACTGACTATTAGGAGGATACATTGGTTGTATACTTTTCCTTTAAGAGTTAGTGGAATCTTCTTGTTTTTGAAGGTTGAGCTTGCTCTACCAAAGGCTTGCCATCCTAGGGTGATTTTTTGCTTAATTTCTTCTTCTTTTGAGGATCTCATGGAGATTTGTTGTCTTCGGTAGATGTACTGGTCTACTTTCTCCAGTCCTGTGTCCTTGATTTTGATTTTAGTGTTCTCATTTCCGACGTGGGCATATGATCTTTTTCTTGCTGAAGTTCATGTGTAGGCCAACTTTCTTGCTCTTTTCATTTAGGTCATCTAGCATTAGTAAGAGGTCGTGTTAGTCCTCAGTGAAAAAGGTGATGTCGTTTGCAAATCTGAGGTTGTTCAGCTATTCGCTGTCTATTTTGATTCCTTTATTCTCCCATTCTAGTCTTCTGAAGATCATCTCGAGGCAGGCAGTAAAGAGTTTGGGTGAACTGGTATCACCTTATCTTACCCATTTTTGGAGCTGAAAGTAGCTCTGAATCTTTATGTAGCCTGATAAAGGGGCTGCTGTGACTGTATATATGTTTCAGCACTTCGACATATACTGGATTTATGCTTTGTAGAGTGATGGTCTCCATGACCTTAGGGAATTCCACTGAGTCGAAGGCTTTTTTTAAATTGATAAATCCTACAGCGAGTGGTAGCTTATATTCTGCTGCTTTTTCTTTCAGCTGATTTATCGAATACAGGTGGTACATAGTTGAGCAGCCTCTTCGACAGCCAGCTTATTACCAAGGAATAGAAAAAAAAGTTTTTTTCCCACTGTAATCAGCGACGCAAAGTAACAGTCTTGATCTTGACGTCATTAATGCTGTCATCTGACGGGTGCCAAATTAGCTATTTTTCGACTAGACCTTAATGATTTTTTTTCTAATTTTGCTGATAAAACCCCTTGACAGCCGAAAATCTGTTCATTTAAAAAAACAACAATTAGTAAATTTAAAAAGAATAAATGTCTAGTTTTTATAACTATTTTGTTATAGAGTCTTAGTGTATCGTTATCTCGTTTCATAGGTGGGTCTTAAGTCAGTATAGATAACAATCTTAGCAATAAATTTTGCTGGAAATGGAAAAATTGGCTGATTTTAGCCATTTTAGCCATGTTTGGGGGACTGACACCTAATTTGGTTAAATTTTGACTTTTTTTTTCAAAAATTACAATTACAGGTAGTTAGGACAAAGGGGTCTATTTGATGTGAGACAGTTTTGGCTATTAATGACAAACCTTACTAAGAGGGAATTCGTCATCTACGTCACTTACTTAATGTCCAATACCAAAAATGGCAATCATAATGTCATTGCTGTCAGCCCACGGTCTTTGATGACAATGTCGTTATTAAAACCTGCAACACATTCATAATCTCTATAGCAACCGTTGAATGAAATGTCAATTAGAGGCGGGGTAGCTACAAGTAGAAGTTGGGGAGGGTGTTGATATACGGTTTAATACAGAAAATATCCATTGTAACAACACTCGTTCAAGCAGCACTCGTTCCAGCGGCATAATGTAATGACACGCGTGTTCTAGTGGCTTGTTTTTTTTTATATCCTATCATAGGAGATTATACCTTTTGCTAAGCAATGCCGTTTTTTTTTCTTTAAATTGCATGTCTTTTTCTTTAATCCATCAATAATAACGACAAATTGCTGATAACGGCACTCCCTGAGGGAGCTGTCATAACAGGATTCTACTGTAATGAATATAATGTAATGTAATATAATCGGAAAAAAAACTCATGTTAATACAAGTAGAAAACACCTCTGTCAAAACCATTGTCCGGGGGAAATAATTGTGAATGGATCCTTCCCGAAATTGAATCACTTCGTAGCCCGTGGTGAACCCAGAGGAAATGAAAAGAGAAAGAAAGTAACAAAGAACAGTAAAAGAAGAAGCAAAGGACCGAAAGAAAGAAAGAAGGGAAGAAAGCGAGAAAGAAAGAAAGAAAGAAAGAAAGAAAGAAAGAAAGAAAGAAAGAAAGGGAAAAGATGCATGATAAACGAACGCAGAAAAATACAAAGTCTCAAGGGTAAAAATGAAAGAAAAAAGAAATGAAAGAAAGGAAGTAAGAAACAGAATTGAACAAACCTGCTTGCTTCAAGGTCAACCCCCTCCCACTGTTTTGACAGAAAATTAGGACTACAACTTTTGTATTGTATATTGAATAAATAAGAAATTATAATTTTTGACTGATATATATGACTTGGCAGTTTGTCTCAATTGGTAAGAGGACCGCCTACCGATCAATCGATTATGATTTCAAATCAGGGTAGAGAAATGTTGATTGGTTTGGTTTAAGGTGAAGGGACAGGCAAACGGTGAAGAGTTCACTCTCTTAAATTAGGTGAGGATTATTCTTGTTATTGTCCTTGTTAGGGTGGTAAAACAAGGTCAATTCCGAATGAGAGGAAGGGCGGAGAAAGAAAAAAAGGAGGAAAGACAGAAACTGCTAAACACGAAAAGGAAAAGAAGCAAACGATAGACAAGGAAGGAAGGAAGGAAGGAAGGAAGGAAGGAAGGAAGGGAAAAAAAGAGAGAGAAAAAGTAGCAAATAACGAAAAAAAAAAGAAGCAAACAAAGAACAAGGAATAAAAAGAAAGAGAGAGGGCGTAAAAGATATTGAAAAGTAAAGTAAGAAACAAAGAACAAGGAGAGAGAAAGAGTGGAGGAAGAGTGAAGGAAAGAAAGTATCAAAGAATGAAAAAAAAGACAAAGACAAAAAAAACGGAAAGGAATAATGAAGTAAAGTCAGAGAAAGAAAGTATGAAATATTATGAAAAATGATTTTTAAAAGAAGAAGATTGATAAGGACGAACAAAACACAAAACTCATACTCCAAAGCTTTTTATTATTATCATCATCATCATCGTTATTATCATTATGCGTTTGCACACCAGTTCCCTGGTGGTCACCGCTGGACACTAAGTGACAACAAGTTTCCTCAGGTCTCCAGCCCTCCTCCCAACACTCTCGCAGTTCACAGCAGTGCTGCGGTTTACGATTGCCCGGTGGTTATTGCTGAAGGCTGAATGACAGTAAGTATCCTCTTCAGCCGTTCTCTCATATCTTCTTTACCTATCACAGCAGCGCTGTAGTTCGTACCTCTACCTCCATTGATGGTGTGTGTGCTTTTTTACTTTTGTTTATTATCCTTATTTTGCAATCTCACACCAGTTGCCTGGTGGTGACCACTGGAAGTTGAGTGACAGCAAGTCTCCTCAAGTCTCCAGTCCTCCTCTCCTCATTCTCATAGACCACAGTAATACTACACTGAAGGCTGAGTGACAATAAGTCTCCTCGGGTCTTCAGCCAACATCTCTTCTCTCCCTCGCCTATCATGCCGGTGCAGTGGTTCACCTTTCTGCTTTCATTTTCCTTCCTCAGTTAGACCTCTGCTAACATTTAGTGTTGCTGTCCTAATATTTCTAGCACTTTCCTCAGTATCCGTGTGGTTCCTGGCAGTGCCGTGGTCTATACAGTCTCAATCATTCCTTTTATCCCGAGCTCCTCCAGTCTCACCTTCGGTGTCTTTGGGACAGTTCCCAGTGCGCCTACTATTACTGGCTCTATCCTGACTTTCATGTTCCACATCTTCTTCAATTCTCTCACTTCTTCTTCTTCTTCTTCTTCTTCTTCTTCTTCTTCTTCTTCTTCTTCTTCTTATTATTATTATTATTATTATTATTATTATTATTATTATTATTATAATTATTATTATTATCATTTGCAATCTCACACCAGTTGCGTATTATTATTATAATTATTATTATTATCATTATTATCTTCTGTAGTAATAGCCGTAGCTGCAGCAACGACAGCGTCAGAAGAATTAGAAGAAGAAGAAGAAGAAGAAGAAGAAGAAGAAGAAGAAGAAGAAGAAGAAATTTAATAATGGTAGGCATAGTTAGAAGAAACCCTGAAAAGGCTATTCCTCTGGCTCAAGTAATTGCATACGACACATAAGGATGACAGACAGGTCTCGTTAGAAAATGTTAATTATCTTCCTTTGCTGGTTTTGGAACTGTTTCTGCGTTTAGATTTTGAAGGAAATTGAATTCTGCGTGCTGTCAGTGAGACAATGGTCTGGAACTACAGCGTTACCTGTGTCTAGTATTTTCTCACATAGAACAATAAAGGGATATAATAATTATGACGTGGAAAAGATCTCTCCCAGGGAAGACGTGAAGTCCCCACACGATTTCATTCTTCGTAGCTGTCGATTTTTTTTCTATCTTTTTAATTTCTGTATTGTTCATTAGTTACAAACATAAGTTTCTTCTGTGTTTTAGTGGGTATGGCTGACTGACAATATACTATAAACCGCCAACCTAAACGGTCTGTTCTTCATTGTTCCAGCACAATGTAAACATTCACTCCTTGGTATATCTGGCAAAAACGTTTTTTTGTTGTTTTTTTTATCCCCCCCCCCTCAAAAATAGTTTTTTAGCGATGGGTTTAATTGATCAACCCCAACATGACATGCAGTCAAAAGACGTTTGTAACATTACAGTTTCCGTTGAGTGACTAAACAGACCTGTTTTTTTCTCTTTTACCTATATTAATGAAGTTGGAAAGGTATATGTCTTTCCTTCCACTTCTTTGTCCGTCCACGTATCTACAAAAAAATGAATGTTGATGTTGAGGAAAATAACTTTTGAGTAAAATTATCTCCCTTTTTAAAATTCAATTCCCAGAAGAGTTCCATTTTTTTAGCTAATTCTTCGAAAAGTACCACTTTGAATTACAAATGGTTCATGAATCTAAGAAGTAATAACCTTAGCTTATTATAGTGCAAGACCAAAGAAGAGCGAAGTGAGGGTAGGAAGATTGTGACTTTTTCAAGGATAGTGTTCTCGACTAAATAAGGATAGCATTACATACCAGCATACATTGTGCCGTTATTCGTTTTGTGTAATGTTTTCAAGTACGTAATACTACAAATATAGTTACGGACTTTTTGCACATTTCCCCAAATAATAACGAAACACTTCGTAAATATTCATTCGGTGCTTTATATATAAAGTTTGAAGAGGGAATCATTTTTATTTGTATAACATGCATTAACACCCTCATGTCTTTTGCTGCGTGGGTTATAATTCTAATACTACTGCGTGTACAGTGTTTTTATTTTACTGCAGCAGTGGTGTGAGAACATTGATGCCAGCAAGTGACCTTGCACTTGATCAATTATTTTTTAATTGTAACCACCACAGCATTGAAGTCACCCAGTTTAAGGTACATCTTTAGCAAAGAAAATATAAGTCTTTTACAGTGATCAGTGCCAGAACGCCAAGGAAGTTGCAGCGTTGATTGTACTGGAATTGCAAATAAAGTCTAATTTCAATTATCGTAATAAAATCTTTTCCTTGCCAAATGACGTCTATAGAGTAACAGATTACATTTTTTTATCTATTCATCTGGAAACACGTTTTTGAGGCGAAACATCCGTTGTACATTTTGATAAATCTATCGTTGCCCCTCCAACTGGAAGAACCTCACCTCAAAATTAGTTTGTTCTTATAAAAAATGTGTACATAATTCAACGAGTGAACACATTTATTTTTGTCAATGGAAAATAGCCCCAGTTCGCAGGGTGTTATTTTGAAAGCTCCACTTCTCTTCCTCCTCGAATTAGACACATAACGTGGAGAAAGATTCCCCTTCCATTTTGACCCCCAAATTGAAAACAAATCTCCCCTATCGATTTTGGTCCATTATAAGCGAAAACAATCCCTCTTGGATTTTGATCCCTGAAAATAAAAATAAACATTGCATCTCGATTTTGACCAATAAATTAGAATAAAATCCCCTTCCGTGATTTTTACTCCAAAAAATAGAAAAAAAAACTTTTTCCACTAACTGACCCTTGGAAGTGAAGAAGATTTTCTCTGTAATTTTTGACCCCTAAAAGTAAAAACAATCCCACTCGATTTTTACACGTGAAAGTGGAAGAAAACTATCTTCGTCCTCAATTTTGACCCCTAAAATAAAAATCACCCCCACCTTGAATTCGACCCTTAAAATTAAAAAGTGCAAGTTGCCGGTCCAATTGAAGGAACCTCATTTCAAAATTGGGTTGTTCGTACGAAAAAAAAAACGTGTACATAACTATTCAAGTGAACACATTTATTGTGAATGGAAGTATAAATCCCGATCGTAGAGCGGCATTTTGAAAGTTCCAATTCTCTTCCTTTCACTCACTTGTAAAAACTTCTCTCTGTATATATTTTATTTCGAAATCATTAGAGACGCGATCCGCGGCCTATTTACGCCATTTTAGATGGATGCAAAATATGTTTATTCCAGTTGTTTTTTTTTTGTTGTTGTTTTTTTCATAAACTTAGTGCCTCCAACAAATCGACCAAGAAGGCATAGAATCGAAAAGCACTTAAGATAAGATAGATGACAATGGACATGCAGTAGATGAGAAAAACAACATTGGCTAGATAACCACAATTGATATTGATGAAAGCGTGGGGGGACGCATGAGCTCATTTGCATATAATCATCTTAGTAAAGGTAATGTTTCTTCTAGAAAATGAAATATAAAAATAACTCATTATGTTGGTATAGTTCATTGTTTCATACGGTGAGTAGGACATAGTTTTATCAGCAAAATTTTTACCTTCATGTGGAAGTGTTCATGGTTACGGACAAAGAATTAAGAAAATCACACGGTTCATCATGCGAGTTGATTATGTCTTCCTCTACTTCCAGGAATTACTGTGTCACGGTAAGATATAATCATTTGCTTGAATATAAGTATGGACGTTTTTATTAAATAAATCCTACCTGTGCACTTGGGTACATGACTAAGTTGTGTAATATTTTTTTTATTAAGTACGGCTATAATTGCTTATAGGTTTTTTTTAATTGGCAGAAGTGATTATATGTATAATATATTCCCTTAGTACATAACACATGCGTTCACGTGTGTAAGAAAGTAGTTCTAATGATATAGCGACAACTAAAGGCTACAGAAATTGTTACTTTTTTAAAGAATTCGTATAGTTTATCAAAATTAAATTCTATGAGGTCCGATTTTGATTAGAATAAATTAAGAATGAAGTTTTAGTTCTAGACTAGTTCTTTTTTATCAGGAGAGAAAGAAGTGATAAATTATCAACCTTTTTAAGTCAATATATATATATATATATATATATATATATATATATATATATATATATAAGTGGTTGGAGATTATTTGATAACTTATATATTTAGAACAGAGAGTTTGTGTTAAAGGATATATTTCCCAGCTCATAGAAAAGATTTCTCTGTCCGGTTTCAATGATATGATCAAGAGAGAAATGAATGATTTCTCTATAGGTGCCCTTTACAAAACAAGTGTTTAAGACCTAACATTGTACGTCAGGTTCAAATATCATCCCTACGAAAACCCCTTAAAAACGAAACACTAAAGAGGAATATCCAAAATACCATTTGAATTAAGATTAGCCAACCATACACCATCCTTTTCAAATGAAAAATACAAAAACAATACATCACTGTCCATGAACTACTTGGAGTCCAAAGATAGTAATCTCACACCCAAAATAAAATGGAAAATATTAAAACAAACGCACAATTGCCAGAATATTGAAACTTCTTGTAACTATATCTAAATAAAAGATTCGAAATCATCACCTTTCTAAGAAGGCAGACTTACTGAATGGGAAAAATGAAGTCGCTGTCAAATGTCAGTACCGCTTAAAATTTCTACTAAAAAAAAACTAATTGTCTAAACTATTCTACATACTAACAACTAAATTAGACCAATCTCACACACCTAATTATACTTCCACATCCTCACAATTATCTCAAGGATTGATATCATCCCATAACTCCCATATAGCCACTAATTAATAGACCCCCATGATTGAATAAATGCAAATTAGTAAACATAAAAGTAAGGCATAGATACTGAATCTAGAACCACCCCGTAGGTAATATAAATGAAGATATGGATAGACATATAACATCGATTCAAACATACAAAAATCGATTGCCTTGGTTACTTAATTATCACACCCCGACCACTATGAACATAGGTTAATCCTCAAAGACGGATCAGAATATTTTTTAGAACTATCTTGGATATATAAAGGTTAACTTTTTTCAGTTGGGATTTGAGGGTGATAAATTACAAACAACTTATGCCATGTAAGCGGACCCCACACTAGTACATAGCTGACAACTATATGATATATCTTCTATAACTAAACCCATCCCACTTAACTGATAGATCACCAACGCAACATATAAGAAGTGTCAGCGACCTTCTAATACAACCAACATAATTTATGATGACCAGCCGTCGGCACAGGGATGAAAACCTTGTTTCCCCTACGGGAGATAAATAAACAAACAAAGAAGAGTTAATAATTAAAGACTGACGAACATCACCAACGGATAGATTAAACTGTATGATATCTAAAACAATTTTAATATCCACAATCCAATAACTTAACGAAGAAGATATTGCAAAAACTAGGATTTAGAAAAATCAATTCAAAAAGCTTAGACGCAATTAAAAAAATAAAGATGATCAACTATAGATAGGAGAATTATAAATAAAAAACGGGGGAAAAAGAAGGTATGAATACGAAAGGGTGAGTTTTCCATCCGGGTAGATCAACGGGAATATGCATACCCTTCTATAATGTTTTTGAATAGGGATACTAAAAAAATCTAACCATTCACCTAAAGAAGTCCAAGAGGCAGAAACACGAGCGTGCCTGGGTAGCGAATCTATTATTCCATTATACTTGAATCTATACTCTAACTAAATGTTATTGTGTCAAGTAGTTATGAAATAACCCACCATACATCGTATATTGAATTACAGATTTGTACTTTGATATATATATATATATATATATATATATATATATATATATATATATATATATATATGGTACAGATCAGGCTAGCAGTATAACATAATATAAAAACATTGATTATGGATTTATTTCATAGAGTGCTCGATATTACAACTTTTTACTCTGGAAGTTAAGTTGTTTTAGAGTAGAGCTGAAAATAAATAGTAGAATGTCGTTTCGCCTGATGAGGCCCTGAGAGGGTAGAAACAAGCTAGCTTGTGAAGCGAATCCACATTCTACTATATATATGTGTGTGTGTGTGTGTAAATGTTTGCATCTACTTACTCTATTGATGAATTTCGATGGTCTCCTGTTTCTATATGTAATCTGAGGTACAGCACTTTCGTTTAAATCATTTAGTTTAAATGAGATTTGACTGAACTATTTTGGTCAACAATCACTTTACTCTGGAGGCAATTCAGTCTAAAAGCACCAACGGTGAAAGACAATAGTCTTCAAACATTCATTAAACAAAACAAACGATGTATAGGGGTGTTTATTCTCAGATCTATAAAATTAACCGGTATTTTTGTTTTGTGAATAGTTCAGAATTTGTTCTTAGGGAAACTTGAAACATAAAATTGTCTTTTCTTTGGACTGACTGAAAACCCATTGCGTGGCAGGCTCTGTCAGCTAAATAAATTCTTCGTATGATCGTCGTTAACGACATGTGTTGAGTGCGTGTTCTGCCGAGCAATGGTGTCAGTGTTTTGAAATGTCAAGAGCCAATGTAATTTCCGTACAAATACAAGGAAGATAATCTGTAAAAGAATCCTGCAGAAGATTCTTTGGTGCGACTATTTTGTTCCGCGGGTCTCAAAGAAGAGCAAACAATGCCTCGCGACATCGGGAATACGCCGAGCAAATTTTGAATTTTGAATTACGATTTCTGCTAAAAATTGACTGGTCATAGTTACATTCCCGTCGTCTATGCGGTAGCGTAGAAGGAAGCTGTTAGTTTCCTCTAAAGTAAAGTAACAGGTCTGGTTAGTCACTCAATAGAAGCCGTTACATGACTAGCGTCTCTTAGCAGCATGTCCTGTTGGGGTGATCAATAAAAAGATTAGAAGAAGAGGGATCAAAGAATAAGTTACTTCTCTCGCATTTTGTTAGTGGAACACTTCAATTAATAAGATATGAAAAAAATTGAACTCTTTTGTGAATTGGATTAAAGAAAAATGAAAAAAAATACCAAAAATCCAAGAGCAGGTAACTTTGTCCAGAGGTTATTCCCCTCGATTTAATTCTTTTTTTCTACTAGAATTAGTCCAACAGTTAAATACAAGTTGTCAAAAAGACGGTTAGATCCTATTTTTAACACCCTGTATATTCCTGACCGACCTTTTTCAAGAGTTGATTCAAGGTCGGTCAGGAATATACAGGGTGTTAAAAATAGGATCTAACCGTCTTTTTGACAACTTGTATTTAACTGTTGGACTAATTCTAGTAGAAAAAAAAACCTCTTGAAAAAGGTCGGGGCTTCAAAGCTATAAACAAACTCCTCAACTCAACGAAGGCAAATAACTAGCATACTCGAGGAAAATGGAAACCTAACAACAGACAGAGACAGGATTGTCGAACGTGCCAAAGAATTCTACCAAAAACTTTATTCGTCCAAACAAGGACTGCAAAACAATGAGCAAGATAGGCAAGACACGGGCAAACAACTAGAGGACTTCCCAAAAGTAACCCCGTGGGAGGTGAAAGAAGCCATTAAACAGACGAAGAAAGGTACTGCCCCTGGACCAGACAACATCACCATCGACCTACTCTGAAAAGCAGGTAAAATCATCAATAGGAAACTGGCCGTCCTCTTCAACTTGTGTCTAAAACACAGTAAAGTCCCAGACGATTGGAACACTGCTATCATAATGCTTTTCTATAAAAAAGGAAACCCGAAAGACCTCAACAACTATAGGCCTATAAGCCTACTCAACTGTGTATGCAAACTTTTCACAAAGATCATCACCAACCGAATCACAAAAACACTCGATGAAAACCAGCCAAGTGAACAGGCTGGCTTTAGAAGAAGCTACTCGACCATGGACCACCTGCACTCGATAATTCAACTGAAAGAAAAAGCAGCAGAGTATAAACTACCACTTGCCGTAGCATTTATCGACTTCAAAAAGGCGTTCGACTCAGTAGAAATCCCTAAGGTCATGGAGGCCATCAGACGGCAAGGTGTAGATCCAGTATATGTTGAAGTGTTGAAACATATATACAACCACGGCAGCTCATTAATCAGGCTACATAAAGACTCGGACCCTTTCCAGCTCCAGAAAGGAGTAAGACAAGGTGATACCAGCTCACCTAAACTCTTCACAGCCTGCCTCGAGATGATTTTCAGAAGACTAGACTGGGAAAGTAAAGGAATTAAAATAGACGGCGAGTATCTGAGCAACCTCAGATTCGCAGACGACATAGCCCTTTTCACAGAGAACCTACACGACCTCCAAGTAATGATAGATGAACTAAATGAAGAGAGCAAGAAAGTAGGCCTACACATGAACTTCAGCAAGACGAAGATCATGTGCAACAACCAAATTGGAGATAAAAATAGTAAGATCAAAATTGAGGACACAGAACTCGAGAAAGTAGACCACTACATCTACCTAGGGCAACGAATCTCCATGAGACCCTCAAAAGAAGAAGAAATCAGGCGAAGAATCACACTAGGATGGCAAGCCTTTGGCAGAGCTAGCTCAACCTTCAAAAATAATAAGATCCCATTAATCCTAAAGAGAAGGGTGTACAACCAATGCCTCCTCCCAATAGTCACTTATGGAGCTGAAACATGGAACTTAACCAAGAAACAGACCCGTAAGCTGAGAACCATGCAACGTGCACATGAAAGAATAATGCTGGGCCTCACATGGAGAGACCACAAAACAGCACAGCACATCCGGGAAAAGACAAGAGTTAGAGACATCATAGAATCCATAAAAAATCTCAAATGGCGGTGGGCTGGCCATGTTGCAAGAATGGCCGACAATCGATGGAGATCACGACTCACAATATGGATTCCCCGAGACCATATGCGCAATGTTAGATGGAGAGACGAGCTAGACAAGTTCAGGAAGTACTGGCTCCGTGACGCCCATGATAGAGAAGTGCGGCAAATCCTGAGGAAGGTCTATGTCCAACGACGGACGCTAAAAGACTGATGATGATGATGATGATGATGATGATATTCCTGACCGATTTTCTTTTAATAGGGTATATACAATATTTTTCTGTCAGAAGGGGATCTGACAAATAATACTCGGTTGTTCCCTCTGAACCTGACGTTGAGAATCTTGTGGCAAGAAAACATCATCATCCTTCGAAGAGCAATCGAAAAACTATTATTGTACACTCCTGTACCATATCTTGGAATTCAAATACATGTAATCCATTTAGAATAATCTATGGAAGTCAAAAATTGTTCATTATTGTAGTTTATTGATTACTTTCTAAAAACTATATGTTAAAGACAGGGATTATCGAGAATATTCCATTTAAAGATGGGTCCTTGAGTTTTCAAAGTTTCAAAACTAATGTTCCAAGTGTTCGTCCGGCTTAATGGCATCCTATGATGACAGACTGGGAAGCACACAGACTAGGAAGCACAGACTAAACATCCAATAATTACTTGCAAACGATTGATATATTCATTGTCAGTTTTGATGGATGAGGCCAATAAAAGTTTGGAAGAAGAAGTCGAACTGTATTAAAACATCACAAAATAATTGGCTTCAGAGATTATGGATGTTGTAAATGTCTTGATGATTTTGTTGACCGAACTAATAAAACATTAAATAACAATACATTTTTTTTACGGCGTAAACGTCTCAAGTTCACTTGGCGTTTATGAATTCACCTCAAAGTAATTTTATGATCTTATTTGTTAATCGAACGCGCACATTTACACTTATTGACGAATACATAAAGATAGTAATATTTTCTAGTTTTACATGATAGTACATGATAATTAAAAGTGTTTTTAAGACAATATAAATCCTTGTTTGTTCTGTCCATACAATGTTACAGTCGATTCATTTTTGGACTTCTTCAGGCGTAATAGGAGAAAGAGTTCTATTGTCCAAAAACTTTTATAATGTTAATGACCTTTCTCAAAGTTTTAGACGGTGTCATCATATTATATTACGTATTACGCAATTATGATGTTACATGATTACATGATAGTAGTACATAATGATATTGCATAATCATATTTGAAGAGAATTGTTCCAAAACGCGATAAGCACCCTTTTTTTTAAAGTGTGAAGAGTGGAAACTGCTTGCAATATCAGCAATGGGTATTCGGCTCGAGATCGTCAACGAACGTACAGCTGAACATTGGATCCCAAAATTTTGAAACGGACATGAAAATCTTGAAACTGTAAACGTCGTTCTGTGATTGACGGCATCTAATTGAGAGTCAAGCAAAACAACTCGAGGGGTTACAGAGTTGTTTGACATTTGTACCAAATTGGAAAAGCAAAAAAGTCCCATCACTTTTGACCCCAAATTACCCTGAATGCTCGCATGTTGTGTGAATGATCTTGCATTAATTTAGCGAACTAAGCCACAGAACTCAGCTCGCCCAGCTTACTCACCATCTGGCTACCACTGTTCCAAGCATTTTGTCTTCTTGCAAGGGATGGTTTCCAACCAGGCAGCAATTCAAAACTCCCTCGGAGGGAACATTGGTTTCAGGACTCCAGAATTCCATGCTCCCAGAATAAATGGATTTATTCCTAGTTGGCAAAAATGTGTCGATTCTAAAGGTTCTTATTTTGATTATTAACTTCTATTCTAAGCCCAGATAGACTGCTCTAAAGTTGATGATGAAAAACTGCAATCATTTTTTCACCAACCCAACACAATCGGGATAGCCATTTTGGAGCCATTTTAAATTAGAGTCGCCATTTTATAGCCAACCGAAATTTGGCCACGTATAAGTAAAATTACCTTCTGATAGATCTATAGATTGATAAGTGAGTATATGTGAGCGAAATGATAGATATATTGATAGGTAGGTTGGTAGGTAGGTGAGTACAAATAAGACGGCATATTTATTGATTTATTGATTAGTGGGTAGAAAGTAGTTTATAGACCAAGACTGAAATCATTAGAAATAAGTAGACTGATTCTTTAAAAGTAAATGTCTATATCAATATATATATATATATATATATATATATATATATATATATATATATGAGTGTGTGTCTGTGTGAAAAATTGAAATAGGTTATATATCGATTGCAAAGAGTATCCAATACATTTAAAAAAAAGTTAGTTTTAATACCTTTGTATAACTTCAAAATTGGTAGAATATGGTATCAAGGATGAAATGCAAAACTTTTAAAAAAATGAAGAAAACATAGAAACAAGATGGACAAGTTATGGAGAAAAATCCAAATTTTGGGTTCTACATTCCGTCAGTTATGAAGATCTATAAGGATGCTGGAATTAACGCTTTGAAAGGTATTGGGTACTTTTTCCCAAATGTAGGGATTTGAAAATGAAGATGTGTTTTTGATTTTTTTTTTCTAATAAACACTGAATGGGGATGCAAGGAGCTCTGAAACACCAAGACTCTTTCTGTCCGCAAATTTCTACCAGTATTTAACTCCATCTACATATACATCTAAATGTTTGAAAATTCAGCTGATTATAGCCATTTTAAAGACATTTTAGCCATAAATGAGAAACCATACTTGGCAATACTGGTCTCTTCCCAAAATGACTGAAGGGGTATTTTACATCATCCAATAGATATCTGTCTACATATATAGCATAGAAAACTTTACAGCTTTAGACATTAAACATTAAAGAAAACTTTTCCAATAGATTTTTGTGTCACTTCAGTCACTCGTTCCCCAGTATCTGTCAATGCATTTTATGTTATCTTCGGAAGTGTTTTCTCCCCTGTTTCCCCTATCCTTTGTTATTATAGTACAATGTATAAATTGTCTCTTGTTGGGATCATCAGTTGTTTACCATGTAATCGATTCGGGGATTTTAAAAACAAAACGGTTATTTCAACATAGCATCCCACCAGTGTTGATCAAACACCACCTCTCTTTATCATATACTTAATGCAATACTTATTGATTGTCATTTTATATAAGGTTTTACGCGTGTTGTATATTGATATAATTCTATACTACATATTTAATTTCTGAAACATGGCTTATTTATATGGATTACCTTAAAGATAATCTCAACGATGAAGGTTCAACCGAGGAATTTGACCATAATTTTCCACCAATTCTAAAGTTGATTTTTCCACGTCATATACCATCAAGCTTCCATCGAATGTTTATTTTCAACACTTTTAATTATCAAATAAAGTATTCTTATATACATGGTTGAAAGGAAACCATTTTTAGAGGGTAGTAACATTACTGGATACCTTGCAATATATATATATATATGCTTACTTAAGTGATTATTTATATCTTATCTTACAGTGAGAGACGTCTGTGTGTTTGTCTATCACGCCATAAAAAAGTACCTGAACATGGGTGCAGCCCGACCAAATGTGACATATTTACTCAATAGACTTCGAGATGGATTTTAAAATAAAAAGTTTTGAAGGTCTTAGAGGGGTTTCTTATTTACAATGTAACTATAATGCCAATGTGGGACCTATTTTCCACTCATTTACATATCTTTTTATTTCATAATTTATATCAATTTTTTAAGAGGAGTAAAGTTACGGGAAAACCATCAGTTTAGGGGTCAAAAGTGATGGGGACTTTTTCCTAATTAAAAATCAAATCAGAGATATTTTAGAGGAAAAAACATTTCTAAACGTTTCACTCCCCGTTTAATATATACATGTACATATATCCGAACATACTAGCTGAATAACTCGTCCGTTAGATGAATATTCAGCTGGTAGATACATATTCGATTGGAAAGAAACTTTTTGAAACATTTAACGCAGTCAATAAATCTTTATTACCTTTCAAAAATATATATTGAACAATTATTTGGCATTACCTACGCAGTTATTCATCATTTTATTCTAACATCTAGTCATATCAATAGCCTGGGGAATTTTGAACGAGGTAAGTCAACATTTACGGATAAGAACATCAATCTTGAAGCAAGAAAAATGATTTTAAAATTGTGGGTATGGAGTAAATAGAGAAAGATCATGAAAGCGAAATAAAACGACGAATAACGATTGGATTGAAAGCATTCAGTAAATACAAATACATATTGAAAAGCGCCCAGCCAATATATTTAAATCATGAAGTGTACAATGAACGTATGGCATCTGCTATGACGTACGAATATGCAACATGGAAACTAGCTAAATCACTTGAAAGTAAACTCAGAATAACACACAGAGCGATGGAAAGATATTGAAAAAGATCGAAATAGGCAAGAGAACAAACCAAAATATATAGAAATAACTAAAAGACAAAAGTGAAGATGGGATGGACACCTAGCGATAATTAAAGATAACGGATGGTGCAAAAGGTTAACAGATTGGTGCCCTGAAAATAGCAAACGCAGTAGGAGAAGACCAGACACAACATGGAGATGGATGGAAAGGTTTGCAGCCAGGACATGACAGGGGTTAGCACTAGCACGGTCGACATGAAATGAACTGGGGAAGGCTTTTGTCCAGAAGTTTTGTCTGTAATGCTGAAACTATTGTTATGGTCTTATGCCTTTATCTAATGGTCCCGAACTTTTCAATTATTTCCCCTCTTATGTCAACAAGAACACTAATCTCTCCCTTTCATTTAAGTTGCAACGAAGAATAATTTCGAATAATCTTATTATTTTGAGTATACATAGACAGTTGTATATTAAGAATTGATTATATTTTATAATTGTACACCTGCTACAGTGTTTGTTACTAAAAAAAAAGCAAGCAAAAAAATTATTAGGAGCACATGATAATTTCTAATTAATCACAAAAAATAATTTTGCTATTGCAAGTGAAATACTCATCGAAGTGATCTCTGTTCTTGTTTTTTTTGTTTTTTTGTTGTTGCTATTACTTCTTCAATTGGTTGGTTTATTGGTGAGATAATACATCTTCAATCATTTGCAAGTTGGACCTTATTTGCACAGTTATACTCCATCTTGCATTCCACTTACCCACAACCCTTAAGCCAAGAACATTCACCACAACTTATAGTTTTACTTAATAGCCTTATTTCCCCCCCTTGGACTGCTCAAATTCTGACTTTGATGGAACCCTGCTCCCCGGGTTGGCAACCCCTCCTTAATCCAAAGTCAGTATTAATATTTGGCTTAATGTTAGAGTGATGGACTCAGGATCTCATCTTTACTGGAGACAGCAGAGAAAGACACAACGAATAAGTAAGAATAGAATTATTGTATATAACAGTAAACAATGTGTGATTTATGCTTCCGTAGTTTCATGCTTCGACACCAATGTTAAAAACACACAAATGCATGTTAAATTTTATATGATACATACTTTTATTTTCCCTACTTAAGTAGAATAATTTGGCATATTTCACACGGGATCATTTAAGATCTTTGACTGATAAAGTTAGCAATCAAAATCAATGTTTATTTAATTTTGTACCCACTGATTATTGAAGTAATAAGACTTGTGAGTAAGTCAACGATCTAATGTCTGAAAGTAGATGTTAGAAGCACATATATACAAGGGAAGTTCCGTGGATAAAATTGTCATGACAAGAAAAGTTCCAATAATCCTTTTTTTGTTGTTGTTGTTTTGGTGTGAAGAATTATATTCTCTTGAATCTTGTTAGTTTTCAGATGTTGGAAAGTGGGTAAAAGTTTGAGTGAAGACGAAAGAGAAAATGTGTTCAAGAGAAGATATTTAGAGCCATTTCTTACCTAAAAGATCTAAAGTTTGATTCATGTTTAATTTATCTGCTTTTGTTAGTTCTAGGTCGACTTTCTTCAATGAAGGGAATGATGTCATTCTTTCGTTTTGCAGAATGTTGTTGTTGGATGAAGAGGTACTCACGTTTACATTACATATTGGTGTTTTTAAACATCCCATTTCCGAGGAGTAAAGAGGCTGGGTATTTGACTTTCGCGCTCAAATTTGTCACATTGCATATCATCATCATCATTATCATCATTCTTTTAACGTCCGTTGTTGTTCATAAACCCTCAACAGGTTTCACCACATTTCTCTATCATGAGCGTCGCGGAACCAGTATCACATGAGAAACCGAGGACGACAGAATACAAGATGGAGAGGAGAACTAGACAAATTCAGGAAGTACTGGCTCCGCGATGCACATGATAGAGAAGTGTGACGAATCCTTGGGAAGGTCTATGTCCAACGACGGACGTTGAAAGAATGATGATGATGATGATGATGATATCATCCAAAGGTGGAAGGCATGAGACCTGACTGTTCCAGGACTGTTTCAAGAGGAAAATGCTGGAGGCTACAGGAGGAAATCAACAAAGACTTTAGCTTGACTTTTGTTAGAGCAAGCTTAACCTTCAAAGACAAGAAAATCCCATTAGAGCTCAAAGATAACGGTATACAACCAATATATCTTCCCGATTGTTACCTATGGAGCTGAAATATTGAACCTGACGAAAAGATTGGCCCTTGAAGTAAGAATAATGCAACGTGCTCAGGAGAGAATGCAGCCCAACATCACACGGAGAGATTACATGACAGCGTAGTATATTTGGGGAAACAGGAATCAGAGATAGCATAGAATCCAGTAGAATAATAAATGACAATGAGCTGGTCATGTAGCCAAAATCTCTGGAGACCACTGGACATCACGACTCACAACGTGGATCCCCAGAGATCATATGCAAGATAAGATGGCGTGTCGAATTAGACAAGTTCAGAAAGTGCTGGCTCCGTTACGCCCAAGATAGAGAGGTTTGGCAAATCTTAAGGAAGATCAATATCCAACGATGGACGTTAAAAGGTTGCTGCTGCTGCTGCTGCTGCTGCTGCTGCTGCTGCTGCTACTGCTGTCTCCAAATGGGATCAAAGGGCAGAGCCGAGGGAATCTGCGAATTTCCTAGACTCTCAGGACTCAAATTTATAGCATTTTAGCAGACTTAAAAGATAAAATATATCATTTTCGGCTGTCCTGGTTTATCAGCAAAAGATTTAGAGCCTGGCCAATCGCCATCCCGTTTGTTACTGCCCTAAGATAAAGAAGACGTACTAAAGTTTCCTTTGTGATTGTCTAACATCTGTTCTAAATCGAAGAATGTTTGCTTTGTCATTCTGACGTCATTCATATAACGTAATCCCAGATCATTCAGAAAGTTTTGTTGGCAGGCGTATTCTCTGCGGAATCAACATAATCTTTTACACACACACACACACACACACACACACACACACACACACACACACACACACACACACACACACATATATATATATATATATATATATATATATATATATATATATATATATATAAAAACAAACATATATATGCACACATACACACAGAGGCATATACAAACAATCAGACACACACATAGGCGCATATGTACACACACACAGGCACATGCATACACTCATGCATAATTCACTGACAGGAAGCGTATAGGGAAATGTTATCCATCTTCTCTAAGAAATTCTTTATCAATAACGGCAAATGATACATGATCGATTCGGAGAGCAAATCATTTTCGTTTTCCTGTGTCCCGCCGACAACTCGACCGTCTTTCTATGATCGATTATGGTCAATGACCACGTGGGGTGGCACTGAAAGAAAGACCTGACAGGAAAAAATGTCTGTTGTTTGCGACGTTTTGCCTAAAGAAAAGGAGGCTGAAAGAAACATGTCCGTCATGTCTAAACAAACAGGAAGTTTCTGTTTCGCATTGTGTATTATGATGTTTCGGCACCGATGCAGTGTTTCGAAATTCAGTGAAAATCGCCAAAAATTAAGTTTTATCAAATTTCTCATTTCAAAAACTTTTTTTTCATAAATCAATGACCCATTGAAGAATTGATATGGTCAGGATAAATTCTATTATGACATCACTGTAAAATAGAGTAAAAAAAACCAAACATTTTCAGACATCTACATTCTGGAGAAGCTCTATTCTCCAGAATCTAGGTATCATTAATAATGAATAAGGACCCCTCAAAGGTCAAAAAGCTTGAAAAGCAAACAAAAACATTTCTAAGGGGGTTCTAGTGGAGTACTGATGCCAATTTTCAAGTATGTAGACAAAACGGCATGGCCAGGAGTGCTGGAACATACAAACAAATAAAACCCTCCAAACAACTTTTTTTTTCCAAAAATGAAAATAGTTTTACAGGGTATCTGGCGGAGTACTGATGCTAATTTTCAAGTCTGTAGACAAAACGTTATAGCCAGGAGCGCTGGAACAAACAAACAAACAATAACACAAAACTCGCACATATCAAAAAAAGGATAGAACTCTTTACCGTCTTCGATGGCTACGGTCGTTCAACAGCCGAAATTTACATGTCTATAAACTATCTTTAGAAGACCTCAGCGGAAATACTTTAAAAATATCACTTACAGTTTTAATGTTGTTTTTTTTTTCATTATGCAGTCTGATCATGGAACTCACTGGAACTGGGACTATAAAGCTTAGTTGAATTTTGAGAAAATTCAAGCAAATCATTATTTATTAAAATGCTCTTTAAAGAAATATTGTCTTTATTATTTCTACATAAAATTTAATTGTGCTTGAAATATATAGAATTTTTGTGTCGTTTGCATAATTTGAATAAAAACTAAAACCTGATTAATGTAGAATAGATTATATGTATACTTTGAAGTGGAAAATAAATTAAAATTTATCTTTTTGCCCAATAAATTAACTGCTCTAAAAAAGGGCAAACCGAGACGTTTTCTGAGAAAAATTTTAGCATTCCTAATAGAAATTGAAATGTGTTATTCCGATCAATTGAAACCTGATAAGTTGAAGAAATATTTTTGTCCACAAAAAAAGCTCTCTACAGTGTTTTAGAGTCTAAATATTCTTCTTGAATGTCCCCAGCCGAAAGAGCTGAACTGATACTGACATCAGTACCTTGGTAGTGGAATAGAGCTGAAAAAAGCCCCCCTCTACCTGAGGACATTTTTGTGACCATATGAGGTGAGTATTTGGACATATACAAGCCAATCAATGAATCGTTCAAATAGAAAATATTCGTAGTATATAATACGGGAAAGTTGTTCCCCCTCCCGAGAAAAGAAGTAAGGAGACGCCGCTCCCACAGCATTGCATTGATGTATGTAGGTAGATTTGCAACGTTGAGATGGGGGGGGGGTCTATTCGCTGTCCCACTACAGCAAAATATGACACATGGCCGAGGCTTAACGTTGGAAGAATGGGATACCATCCGTCAAACCACGAGTACCTTAGAGGAGTATATATCTCTGTATGTACCAACTAACACGCGCACACACGAGATGATTATCTCAGTAAGCAGAGTTGCCAAAATGTCCTTCAACTATTTTTTCATTCAAGTTTATTAAGCAAAACGAAACTACATAGAACTATGATTATTTAGTGAGGTAGCGATTTATGAAAAGGACCCCTCCGGCCCTGGGTGAGGCACATCAGTATCATTAGGAAGAATCGATGGTTACAAGTCCTAAAATTGCCAATGGGGGTTATATGACAAGTATAGAAATAAATACAACCTTTACTCATGGTTTAAATGAAAGGTATTGGTCGACATTCCCAGAAAGTTACCAAAACGACAGATACCTGATAGAGGGTAGAGCAGCCGAATCGTTGTAAGTGAGGCAACTAAGGGAAACTCATTTAAAAGAATCAATGAATCTATTCAGGGTTGAGCACTCTTTAAGTGAGGTAACTCATCCATTGTAAGCTTATGTGATGCTCTTCCATAGGGATAGAGCTCCCCGATGGATGAGGAATTTCTGTGTAAATAGATATATCGCTTAAATTCAGCCTTACTGACCGTCCAGTTCCGTTGTCCAGAGATAGGATATCGGCCTCCGGGTCTGAAGTGAAGGTTTCAATTCTGCCTCGCGGTACTGGATGGGATGATCGAAAGTCTATAGCCACACTGAAGAGTTGTAATACAGCTGATGAAATTATATATATATATATAATTTTATCAGCTGTATTATGTATTACAACTCTTCTGTGTGGATGGAGCTCTCTCTCTCTCTCTATACATATATATATAAGAGTTCTGTGTTATTAATATCTATTTTTTCATTAATCGTTGAATTTTGTGGTTAGCTCATAAGCGGAAGTGTTTTCTTATATATTTGTATATATATGAGAAAACACTTCCACTTATGAGCTAACCACAAAATCAACAATTAATGAAAAAATAGATATTAATAACAAATAACAACTAATAACACAGAACTCTTACACAGATATTCTAGAACTCGGCTCCAACAGCAACTAAACATTCCCACTTATTTTAATCTTCATCAAAGTCAGGGCCATCATGAAAAGTGCACATCCGAGTGATTAAAGTCCCAATAGATATTAAAATGGCCCTTGAGGTTCCATCAAAACTTTCAAACGTTTTCTTTGGTATTTTCGTGATACACCAATTTTAATCTATTAACCCTCTTAAGATTATTGATTATGAATTTTACTTGATTTTTTTCACCTCTCTTGAATACGTACGGTCTTTTCATCCTTTGCACTTTGAACATTCCAGTACTCTAACACAAAGATTTTAGAATGACCTGAATTCCCAAGTAACGAGATCCAGGCCAGATAGAGATCTGTTTCTATGGTAACCTACATCATCAAGCCCCTAATTCCTAAGACACATTGGTCAGTTATTAGTCACAAGCACATAGAAAGGATGAGAATACATACACCTCCATTTATAACACTTTGTATGGCGGTTCTGGTATCAGGAAACTGCATTTATCTGCGCCTACGCCTTCAAACAACTGAAGAACATATCAGCATTGACAATGGAGTTGAATATGTCCGGATGTTACACAATTGAAATTAAGATTCCATACACATTGTATGCTCCTGTTCCGACTTGACTTGAATAGTACATCCTTATATATATATATATGTATATATTATATGTGTATATATATGTGTATATATATATATATGTATATATATATATATGTATATATATATGTATATATATATATGTATATATATATGTGTGTATATATATATATATGTATATATATATATATATGTATATATATATATATATATGTATGTACATATATATATATATGTATGTACATATATATATATATATGTATATATATATATATATATGTATATATATATGTATATATATATATGTATATATATATATATATGTATATATATATATGTGTGTATATATATATATGTATATATATATATATATATATATATATATATATATATATATATATATATATATATATATATATATATATATATATATATATATATATATACATACATATATATATATATATAATGCCAATATCATATCAATGGTAGGAATACATATTAGATATAATTGACCCAAAATTATAAAAACCACCAAAAGAGAAAGAGAAAAGTATGCATCGTAATGTTTGCGTCCTTTTTAAAAAATTGAATTGAAGGACTTGATGATATTCGTCGCTATCATCTGTTTTTTAACGTCCATTGTTGGACATAAACCTCCCCCAGGATCCGTCACATTTCTCTATCATGGGTGTCGCAGAGCCAGTATTTTCTGAATTTATCTAGTTCATCTCCCCATCTTGTATTTTGTCAGCCTCGGTTTCGCATGTGATCTCTGGGGATCCATGTTGTGAGTCGTGATGTCCATTGGTTGTCTGTCATTCTCGCAACATGACCAGCCCATTGTCATTTCAGTTTTCAAATAGATTCTATGATGTCTCTGACCTCTGCTTTCTTCCTGATATACTGTGTTGTCTTGTGATATCGCTATGTGAAGTTGAGCATGATTCTTTCATGCATACGTTGCATGTTTCTCAGTTTGCAGGTTTGTCTCTTTGTTAGGTTCCATGCTTCAGCTCCATAAGTGACTATCGGGAGGATACATTGGTTGTATTACACTTTTTTTTATTGGAATCGTCTTGTTTTTGAAGGTTGAGCTTGCTCTGTCGAAGCCTTGCTGTCCTAGGGTGATTCTCCTCTTGATTTCTTTTATGGGTTACATAGAGATTTGTTGTTCTAGGTAGATGTAGTGGTCTACTTCTCCCAGTTTTGAATCTTCGATTTTGACAGTTATGTCCTTATTCTCGGTGCGATTGTTGCACATAACTTTTGTTTTACTGAAGTTCATGTGTAGACCGACTCTTTGGTTTTCTTCGCTCAGTTCATCTAGCATAAGTTGATGGTCGTGTAGGTCCTCTCTCTACTTAGTGGATTGAGAAAAGAAGAGAATAAACAATTAGTTACATAAAGATTAAGACTAACATTACTAAATAGAATGTTTAATTATTATATATAAACAGTGGAAACTCTTTCTATAAATAAAGATGGCGAAATCAAAACTAAAAAAATGTGAGTGCCAGGCCTCGCAATTATGAAATAAAAATCTTGGCCGCACATTAACAGGTAAACTAGAGATTGTAAAAAGAACACTCACAAAAGGTCTAAATTGTTGAGAATCAAAGTGTTTAAATTATAGCAAATGTCTAAATGAAATTAAAAAAGCATTTGATTGTTTAAAATTTTTATCTATGTCAAATAAATATCGAAAAATAGAATCAGCGTTCAACAGACAGAGAGAAAAGGGTAAACACCCTCAAAAAACGAGTCCGGTGTTGAAAAATTCCCAAGTATCAGCAGATCTCTCGATCTTGATTGACAAAGCAGCAAATAATATAATATTCATATGTAAAAAATATTATATTCAAAGGATATTGTCTGAGGTAGGTGTAATACGAACACCATCACCCACGTACAAAGTCTTTACTCGTGAACCAGATTATATCATATCTAATAAAATACTATTATGTGAAAAACTAAGACTTAAAATAGATGAAAAAATACAGAAGTAACCAATTATGTATAGGATACCTAAAATGCATAGAAATCCAATAGGTACTTGCTTTATTGTAGCCTTTAGAGTTTGTTGCACGAAACCTCTTAGCAAAGTTGTTTCCTAAGTCTTTAAATCTAATATACAATCAAATACAGTGTAGCCTCTCTTTCAAGTAAGAATTTAATACGAAACCCTTCTTTTAGCTAGATATCTAAAAGTCACTCCCTATCACGACTCCCTATAAAAACCATGTACACACGTGTTCAATTGTTTAATAGCCCCGGCGCTTCTAGCTGGTTCCTTTTACTCTTTTTCTCTCTCTCCAGGATTGGTATCATTTTGCCGGCCTCTCAGCCGATCCGAACTTTACTGTTTTCCCACTGTGATAAATCATTGTACTAAACCTTACCCATATTAGTTCACCAATGTCGAGACACCTCACATATGCACAGTTACTCAACCGTTCCCTCACCACTAGCTCAAAACACGTATGCATCTCTATTTCTCAGATTAATCAAATGGCAACGCTTTTTTATGTTTCAAATCACCATGATTTGTCTTCTAATTCTCTTTACTTCGGGGAGTGCACATGGATTAAAACCCATGTGTTTTCTGTGTCTCAAATAGTTTGTTTGATGTGAGTTTCAAGGGTTTGAGAATGGCCCAAAACTTGGCTGTTAGGTATACACACTGAACTGGGTCTCCTTTACAATTCCTTGGTATGCTCCAAGTCTTTTGGATTCAAAAGCAGTTCAGATACCTCCACTCCAACTCACGACTATAACTTTCACGATACGATGAAGCTCCCACCTTTCGCTTAGAAGCTATCTCCCATCTTCTCGCCTCTTCTCTCAAGACGATGGTATCAATGTTTTCTCATACGTATTTCCATTTCAGCCCTGTATCGTCATAAATGTTAACGTATTAAATGTACATTTTATTTGTTCATCTAAATACTTGTATGTGTCGTTTTTTTTTCTGTTTAATCTCTGCGTCTACAATCATACTTGACGCGCATATTCTCCCTGCTGTCATAACAACCGCTCCTCCTTGAATATTTCCAGTAATATCAGTATGTGGCGCTTTCAACCAAACAACCAAACCACGTGGAGGCAAAATCCTTTGTCTACTACTACATCTTCTCACCACACACAACCAACAGCCATTTACAACTCTACTGCAAATAATATAGGAATCATCATTCGTATAACAGAAATTTTACAGTGAAAGTGAATTCTATCGTGATTTAAATCTCTTTTGGTTAGTAGATAATTCTATGCCCGATATGGATATTATTAATACCTGTAGAAGGGATAAATCTATCTCAACGTACGATTTTATACTCTTTACACAAAAATTCCTCGTGAAAATCTCATTAAAGAATTAAATGAAATAATAGACTTGGTATTTGCATGAAGAAATAGTAAATATATTGGGTTCACAAACTGTTAAGTTTTCTGAAGTAAAATTAAAAAAAAAGGTAATACTTACTTTACGTGTTCCACCCTTGAGACGATAGTTATTAATCTTTTTGGAGAAGGTTACTTTGAAATAGGAGATAGAATATTTCATCAGATCATAAGTGTCCCTATGGGAATTGATCCTGCCCTACTATGCAAATTTGCATTTACTTAGATACGAATATATTCATGTCATCTCCATTAGAACTAAAATAAAACGAGCTCAGTCATTTTAAAATTGCACCTGTTTTATTGACAACTTATGTGTTCTTGATGATGGCGGAGAAATCGGAAAATCGCATATTAATATATAAACCTGAGGATCTTGAATTGAAATGTGAAGATAATGGAATGCAAGCAACATTCCTAGATTTGAATATTAAAATTGAGAATGGAGCGTTTGATTAACGAGATATTTTGCCGTTCCGTATAGTGAGAATGCCTTTTAGAACAAGTTATTTTGCAGAATGATATTATCAGAATATTTGGGATTCGCTTGATCTTGTTTCTTTAGTTTTAAGAATGGTCGATCAAGGTGGCAAAAATAGTGAGATTTTTAGACAATTTGATAAAGCCGTGATTAGACATTCCCTTAGAAACTTATCTACTTGATCGTAGTGAAACAATAACAAGAATTATAGAATATGATTACACGAGAGTATAGAATTAGAATAAATGAATAAATGTATACTAGAATAGATCAATTTGCATTAATGTTAGGAGAATTAGGTAACCAAAAGAGATGGATCTAGTCTTAGTCGGTGTCTAAGGTCATTGTATTGACGGGAACCATTTGTCTGACTCATAGGTAGTTTGGCGTTGGTCGGGAGATCGAACATAGTAAGCCATGATACAAATTGTGTATGTTAATGGAATCGCCCATTGTGATGTTACTGCCCGCTAGAAAGTTGTTTCGTTTCCTTTCAACCATATATGTATATATTGATACTTTATTTGATAATTAAAAGTGTTAAAAAAAAACTTTAATGGAAGCTTGATGGTATACGACGTGGAAAAATAACTATTAGGTTAACAGGAAAATTTTCAAATTCTTCAGTTGAATTTGTTGGTAGAGAATCTACTGGAAGAAGTTTTTCTGTGTAATTAGTATTCTTAAAAATGATATCATAAGTTTGTTTGTACGTAGTCTGGGATAGAAACTGACACAGTGGATCTGATATTCACATGGGTGAATATTTAATTGAAATGACTCGAACAGCGAGTCATGTCTGTTATTATACTTACTGATCTCTTGTTGTTAAATACATTTTTGATGTGTGGATGGGGGATAATCTACGCAATTAAGTCCTGTTTCAAGAAAAATATGAAGTATAGATTAATATCAATATAAAATGCATATAATACCCTATATAAAATGATAGACTACATGACACTAGGTATACGTCAAAAGATAGCTAAAAGGAGGATTGTAGTTGATCAACACTGCTGGGGCGCCATGTCAATATAACTATTTTGTTTTTTTAAATCCCCGAAGCGGTTACATGGTAAACAACTGGTGATCACAAGATAAAATTTACACATTGTACCATGATAATAAAGTATATGTAAAACGGGGAAAAAACTGAAAAAAAATTTACATAAATTGCAATGACAGATATCGGGAAATAAGAGACTGAAGTGGCACAAAAAGTTTTTCAATGTTTCGTGTTTAAAGATAGAAAGTTTTCCAGATTATATATATACATAGTGGATTCCGGGGACCAACAATTTTAGACCCAATAACCGGCTGGTTTGATAAAACAAACAACTTTTCTTTATACACTCCACAAATTCCCCCTAATTCGAGGAAAATAAGATGTATAAAAACACAACACACGTACCTCTTATAGCAACCTTTTTTCTTCTTCTTCTTGAAGTTTCACATTTAATTTGAATTACGGGCTAATAAACTCGAAAGATAGATGTTTGGGCAATTTTAAAGAATATGTTTTATTTCAAAAAATGTTAATTCGGTAGCACTGCTGCCTGGTCCAAATGAACGGTGCATTGGTCCCAATAAATGAAACAAATTAGCGATGATTACAGACATTTGAAAAGATTCTTGCAGAATTGGACCTAATAACCGCTTGTCCTACGAGGCAGAATTCACTTGCTATATATTCAACGTATCATACTGCTCAAAGAAAAAGTAATAAAAGTAGTGCGATGGAATTTCAGTAATATCTATCAAAGTGCTCAATGTATATGGATAAGTTTTCAAACCAAGACAGAGCTACATTTTGATTAGAGAAAATCGGAGAAATAGATTTCACATGTGTTTTGTAGTTTACTCATTTTTCACGAAAAAATCATACATATATATATAATATGACGCAATTCGTAATCAATCGGTCAGATCATATATCCTTTTCATAATGATATAATTGTCTGCACTGAAAGAAATAGATTGGGCAGATATAGACTGTGAATAAACAAAATGAGAATTTGGAGTTGAAGCAGTTGGGCCTTTGCATTTCCTGCGGCTGTTTAGCTCAATGGTTAGAGTAACACAACGTTGAAGCAGCTACCCTATCGGTTGCCAGTTCGATTCCTGTAGCAGTCCCATCTTCTTTAATTGTTTATTCAATTTGCATTGCCTTGACCAGATGATACATTCACCAAGTAATAATGGGAGATCATTTCAAATGATGTGTCTATATAATATAATACGATTTATGATCACACTGTTGGAACATATATCCATTTCTTAATAATTTGGGGCTGCTAATCATTTTTGCCCCCCCATATAAATTACCAGAATTGATCTGAGGAGATAAGTCCTGGTAAGTAACATGTTCACTGCTTAAGCACAAAAAATAAGGTTAGTAACTATTTGTTGGATTGTTAACAAAACGTGGAAATAAGAACAAATGAATAGGTTAACAGCAGTGATGAGTTCTAATTCACGAGTGAATTAAAATAAAGAATTGGAGTTTCTGTCGACACAGACTTGTGCGAGGGATCTACCAGAATAAGGATGCAGAGATAAGAACAATGGACGGAAAGGAATGTCGCCCATTAAATGCTAGATAGAGTCTGTTGAATGTCCGTCAGTTTGGTCATCCTAGTTGTAGCCACTTTGAAGTAATCTTTGGAGGTCCAACCTAACTACGGTGAGAGTGCTTAACTTAGATAGGATGTGTTCTTTTAGATGAATGAAGAACGGATTACTTTTCATAAGTGATGATGCATGTGTAAAAAGTAAGTGTGTAAAAACTATATTAACTATCCTAACTAAATAGAGAGAGAAGAGAACGAGCTTACCTCGAAGCCATCAGAACAGAGAGAGAGAGAGAGAGAGAGATTGAGAGAGAGAGGGTTTACCACGACAATTTAAATACCATAAAGATAACGATCAGTTATCTTATTGATAGTTCCGTATGACGTCACAGAGGAAGTGACTTGGAATTTACCGTTTCTACAGAGATGTAGGGGATCGAGAGAAGATCCTTGCCAAGAGCAGATAACACCGCATATTTATGATTTTCTTTTGCGGGAAAAAGTGAGCACTATGATAATATATATATTATATAATGCCTTTTTATGGATTTCACTGATACCTGCAATCTGTCAAGAGATATTTTCCAGGTCCAACATCAGCTGGTCTAATCGATGATCTTCAGTGATGCATTGTACTGGAGAACTTTATATTTCTTAATTTGATTTATATCAAAGACATACTTAAATAGAGTCTGTTCGCACTCGGTGATGCGTTGCCCACGAAGGCACATGAAGAAATGCTATTGGGTCTTCCATCGATCCATCAGGAATGCCATGATATCTGTAAAGATGTTATCTTCTTAATAGCTGACAAGATCAATATCTTTGAAGACGTTACTGTTATAAACAAAGAAGATATCGGAAGTGAGTGTAAAATGGTAGTGTATAGAGTTGAATTTAATTTTAAACAATCTGCCTAATAAGATAGAAGTAGAGAACATTGACAACTTTTGGCTTGCGATAGAAAACAGATTCCTGGCCTAGTGGAATAACGAAAGTAGTACAGGGTTGAAAAGTAAAATTCTAACACATAGCTGAGCTGAGATTCTCTGCATTACAAATGAAAACAATTAAAATGGAATACAAAAAAACAACAACAAAAAAACAAACAAAATTATTAGAAGTAATGAGAAAGGAGAAATACGGGAATAAAACTAGAAAGAACTATATTTAAGAGGAGAACTCGATAAAGTAATGAAAGGCGGTAAAAAGAAGAGAAAAAAAAGGAAGAAAACCAACTTAGAATCACACAGAGAACCACGGAAAGAACAATGCTAGGTATAACTCTAAGAGATAGAAAAAGATTAACATAGACCTGTAGGCTGACCAGAGAGGGAGATATTATTCAATCAATGAAGTGACAAAAATGGAGATGGGTTGGACACTTGGCAAGAAGGAACGACGGTAGATGGAGCAAAGGGTTTAACTGATTGGTATACCTGGGATTGTAAACGCAGCAGGAAAGACTTGATACAAAATGGAGAGCTGAGAATTGTTTGCTGATAAAAATGACAGAGAATAGCGCTGTCATGCTCGTCATGAGAGGAGATGAAAAGGGCCGTCGAACAGTTGACTTATAAGGACAGCTGCTGATAATAACTATTTATACCCCCGTGTGTGTGTGCACGAGGGGAGACAACTCAAAAATATACTATATCCGTACATATAATGGGGAGTCACCTCCCTTTAATGTAAATATTAGGAATAATGAATCCTTTGCAAAAAATATTCATTATAACTTGACTACTCGTTCATATTTTTCCCAAATAGTGATTATTTGTTGTTTTTCTTTTAGACGTGTCAATAAATTTCTATAAGATCCTTTTTAGTCTGTCGGTTGGTCTCAGATAAACAATATGAATAGGAAGGGTGGTGGCAGTCATTGAAATATATGATGTCAGTAAAAGGTGTGACGTCATGAAAAGGTATAACATCTATTCTGATCGATTTTTTTTACCAGCAACTGATGATGTCATAATAAAATATTCAAGGGTCGCATAAAAAGCCAAAGATACCCCCTCCAAACGTACAAAATGTCCTTTTACGATTTTCATTGAAATTAATACTTGCAGAATATTTCCATAATGCAAAATTTTACAAGTATGAGAATAAGATGAATCGAAGAAAGACTACTTGATTTTCCTCCTCCTCCTCTCCCTCTGCATCAACTACCACGGATGGTGGACGTATCATTGAACTTGTGTCTCTTGTTTTTTCATCTATGGTGCTTACACTGTACCGTTTGTCGGGAGAGTGTGGCAATGGCGTGCACACAGCACGGTTGGATCTCCAGAAAAAATAACATATCAGTGAAGTGTACAGATCGAGGGCTCTCCCATCCATTAACTTAATATCCAATCATCAGTCGTAAGCTCAGAGAGGAGATGGGCACCGCTTGGCTGTGACAAACTTACTGGGAGGGCATCTGGAAAAATCAAGCACAGCAATTCATAGTGCAGTATACATACCAGATTAGCATGGAAGAAGACATTTCCTGCCCTCAACCCCCAACGATGGCTGCAGTCAAGAATTGAAATGAACTGGACTGCAGGGAATATAGTCCTGGTGCTGTAATAGTGCCCCGTAAAAATTTTTGAGTTGACTGATGATACCAATTAGACATGCTAGAAATAGTGAGTGCGAAGATCTTTAGTGCCGATTTCCCATACTGGATGGTTCTTGCTTTTGTGCATCCGCTCCAAAATTTAATCACATCTGCCGTCGAGTTTTATCCGCCCTTCTACAGAGATTTTGAATGGCAAACAATCCAAAGGGGGTTAATTCAAGACGGATTAATTTTTGGACTAGTGGGATTAACGAGTACACCATATAAAAGAATGGATCAATACAGACGTCATATAACAATGATCAGCTTGCTAATCTCGCTGGCAAATGTTAGTGGGTTCGATCCACATTGGAATTCCCACTATTGATGGACTGATACAAAACTTTTATGACAATGAATTTTGTGAAAAAATGGTTCAGGATGTATGTTGTGATCTGCACGCCAATCTTGGTGGCAGTTGTTAGTCGGTTCGAGCCTCATTGGATTTTCCACTATTTATGGGCTTATACTAAACTATGCTAAGTAATCATCAGGAAATATAGACCAGGACGTACGTCAAAAAGCAATGATGAACATTTTGGTTTTGCTGGCCGTTGTTAGTGGGTTCGATCCCTGTTGGATTTATATACCCAAAAATAATCAATTAAAAGCAGGCCAAACACCTTTTAATTCCCTTATTAAAAACTAACGAAACGCACACACGTATAATAATACAAAAACATAATCCTGAAAAAAGTCCACTATTCTTCAACAAATGTTTGTAAAATCCACTATAAGTTTTATTCATGATCCATAATTTGAATTTTTTGAATATATAAATCCAATTAAACATTACAGTTTCTTCACAATGTCAAAATACTGAGCGTTTGCCACTCATACATTGTGAAACTTGAAAAATATAACTCAAAGCCAGATAATTCGAATATTGTTATTGCTTTGATGGAGCCGAAAAGCGAAACATGTTGGTGTGTTAAATTTTATTTTATACATCCTCATTGTTTTCTTTTTCAGTCATTTAAATCCACACACACACACACACACACACACACACACACACACACATACACACGCACACACACACACACACACACACACATTTGCATAGTACCTGTCAAAAAGTCTCTTAATATTAATACTCATCGTTACACTAACGAACGGATGGTGAGAGGCTTCAGCTTGCTAAGGATTGCCCTACAATGAGCACCCATTTAAAAGGTATGCATATGTATTCCAAGTTCAACTTAGTCTATCACAAAGTTGCAAATGTAAAGCATTCGGTGAGGATCGAATTCATTGCACTAACAGTATTCATTATGTTATTTTGAAGTTATTTTATTTTTTAGTTTAATATCAATAATAGAAATTTCCAAGTATGTTGGCAACTAAGATTATTCATTACCCGATTTCGTTACTGCTCCATGTTTTTAACTAAATATACAAATATGAATTAGTTTAATATGCCCCAAATACTATACCCTCTAAGTTACTTAGCTAACTTTCTCATCTGTCTTATCCATTTCTACCCTCTTATCAAACTACCTAACTTTCCTTGCACCCATCTATCTCTCTGTATTCCCACAGGAAACTACCTAACTCCTTTTTCTCAATTCTTTCTTATTTAAACTGTTTTACGTGTGCCTTTATATAATTCCTGTCGCTTGAATAGTGTTGAGACTTAATTGCAAAAAAAAAAATATCCAAATGTTTATATTCATCTTTAACGACTATATAAAAATATCTGACACCTAAACGCAACCGAAAACATCCAGATCCAGGAGAGAAATATCTAAATTTGCAACATCTAGATCTAGTTAAAGAAAAATATCTACATTGGGAACATCTAGATCTAAATTGGCAACGCTTTGAATACCTATAATCAAAGAGAGATAACCTTGTTGAAAAATAGATGATGCTTACCTCCCCTGTTGAGAAGATGGTTTTTGACTGTTGTTAATACATTACGTGGAATTTAGAGCAACATAATCAAATATTACTCTGGTTCATTAAACAGGCTTTTGTCGTATATTTATTATGTGATTTAAAAAAGTTTTTTTTAATGAATCAAAAACATTTTATCCGTTTTAAAAGGAAGTTGACTTATTTACGACACATTTTGAACCCACTAACGTTAATTTCATCATGGCTGACTTTTGAACAATCAAGTCTTCGCAGAAATTGAATTTATCAAAAAACGAAGGTAAATATTGTTTTTAACCATTTATTCGTCTCAAAAGTTCAAAATGAATAACAGTTTTAATTTTTGGATGATTTGAAAATTTGTTTTGGTATTCCAATCTTGTGTTTTATTCGTTTCAATGCGTTATTTCACCCGCACGAGGATGTTTGTGTTAAAATGTTCGTTGTTTATTTACTCGTATAGATGTGATATAAAAATATCTCTCACTCCCTACCTATCTATATATAGCTTATTTGCATCTATGTATCCATCCATATGCATTATCACTTATCTATCTGTATGTTTGCTCTTTTGCTCGTGTATAAATGCGATGAATTTAATATCAGGGTGGGTCCAAATTGGCGGGTTGCATTATACTCGAATGTGAAAATAATGATTATAGATATATTACTGATTTTGAACGACAGAGAAGAGTGGGGATCGCATTATGTTCGATATTGCATTTTACTCGAGTAAATACTGTAATTTTTGTTCTTGAATTTGGTGTAAAAAATTCTCTAATTTTTCCAATTTGAGGATATGAAATGATTTTCACTTTTGAAAAACCATTTGTCATCGTATTTAGCATTGAAAAAAAATCGAATTGTTCCGTATTTTGTTTGGACGGTCAAATATCTTACCTTCCATGTATGTTGTCATGTCAACACAATGTTTCAGCTGATCCATTCCTCGGCCCTCGTCAGGTGTATTATTCAAGAAGAGAAAAGGTGAACCTTTTTTTTCACTCTTGGCTAGGGTTGAAGAATGGATCATCTGTTAAGTGTTGACAATATCCAAGATGGAGAAAGATATTCGATTGGCCAAACAAAGGTTGGTGTTAATGACTCTTCTGAAAGTTTTGATCTGGATGAAAATTTTTGTAAAGTTCAAAGGGGATAATTCAGTAAAAGGTCTTGGGACCTTCTGCACTTCTTCAATTTGTTGCACCCAATTTGGGTTGTGTAAAAAGTTCTATTTTCTGCGTTACAAGGGGTTGTCATTAGCTTCATGATATTTATTAATTGTCAATTCTTTTCACAACCATTTAATTCATTCAAAACTGTAACAATATTACAAAATAACTCTCTTTCATGAATTTTCCACTCACCCACTCACTTGATGTTAAAAATTATGTACAACTTTTGCTTGCTGCTTTAAACATTGAATGAGTGAATGGGTGGAATTTTACAATTTACCATCTGTTGTATTTTTGAAAAATTAGTTTTGATAAAATAAAAAATTAATGATTCAATTAAAACAATCATTGACAACTGGTGTAATAGAAGAAATGGACTTTTTTGAAAAGATTCAAATTAATCATCATCATCATCATCATATCGTCCATTGTTGGAATTAGACTTTCCCCAGGATTCGCCAGACCTCACTATCATGGACCTCACATAGCCAATACTTTCTAAACTTGTTTAGTTTGTCTCTCCATCTTGTATTCTGCCGGCCACGGTTATGCATGTGATCTCTGTGGTCCATGTTTACCATCAATTGTCTGACATTCTTGCTACATGACCAGCCCTTTGCCATTTGAGTTTTGTGATTCAAATTGAGGTCCAATAAATAAAACAAGCGCTAAAATAACAAAAGCTTTTGAAATTCAACTCAAGTGTTTGTGTCACAGATTCCAAGACAATTATTAACCAAAAAGACATTATTCTGTCTCAGAGATTCTAAATTTCCTTTTTCATAAAATCTTGCTGCTTTGTTTTTTTTTCCATCCTGCATAAGATATTCAAAGCATTTTTATCAGTAAATAGAGATATTTTTCAAAATCATTTGAATTGAGTTTCTAGTTACCAAGAAAAGAGAAAATCGAAGTTGATTCTTTTTTTTTTTCTTTCTTTAGGCCTCCAAATTTTAAAATCATTTTTATTAACTTTTCATGGAGACTTACCAATAAGACCCAATGTGTTTAATGCTATTTCTTTAAATTTTCATATTCTTCAATTGTAGAAATCCAATCTACCTTAGTTGAATTGGACACACACAGATGGGGGACATTGATTTTGAAGAGCAACTCCGACAACAAGAATTGGAAAAACAGGCTGACTTGAAGGAAGATCGCACGGGGGACACCTATACAGATAAAGATGGTACTGTATACGAGTGGGATCACAAACAGAAGGCTTATGTGCCAAAGGTAAGAGAAGAAGTGTATCTTATTCGAATTGAATCACTGTAGTGTCATGAAAGGCCTGGCCCATCTGCCAACTTGGCTACAGATTCTTTTCTTTTCCAGTGTCTGTGTGTCCCCAGGTGTTGTTGGTCACATTTTGGGGTTGCAACTTAGAAAATTTGCATCAGTACTCCACAGGCATCATTTAAAGATACTATTTCTTGTTTTAAAAGAAAAATCCTTTTTTGGGTCTTTTTGAACCAGGAACGCCTAAAAATATTATGCTAGTGTTTTGTTTTTTTTCTCGATAATTTTAGATAAAAGATCTATTTTCTTGAGATAATTTTTTAGATAATCGTTCTGGTACACGTGCAGGCTATTATTTCAGTTGTATTAAAAACCGTCAACCAAAACTTCAACTTTGAGATGATTAATTCTTGTACACAAAACAAAGTCAACTCCAGACTTGGACTGGAGTTTGACAATGATGTGGTATAGAGGCAGCTGCTTATTGTAATCACTTTAAGGGAGGATCCTTTTGTCAAGTGTTCAAACTTCTTCCAGTAGTGAGCCCTTTTAATGAGACAAAATCTTTGGTGCCCCCCCTCACTCATTGTTTTAAAAGTAACTATGAATACTAAGATGATATATTAGTCTTTAGTTGGAATTTGATGGTAACCAAATATAGAAACAAAGACAAAAATTGTAATGTATTTATAATCCATGATAAGTTTTTATTATGGAAAAAATAATTTTCAAAATTGAATTGCTAAAACGTTACAAAAACCATTCAAGGATCATGGAGGTACATTGAGCTATTTTGCAATAAGTACCAGAAAATGTAAGTTTTGTATAATTTTTGTATAGAGAAAATGAAAAAAAAACATTTTCAAATATTTCTTCAATTCTTGATAACATTTACATGAAAAGGTCCCAACCCCTACTTTAAGAAGCCCTGTTTTAGATAACTGGCTGGAAATATCAACTCTCAAATTCAAATTTTTTGAGGAAAAATCATCATGGGATATAACTCCTGATTGAATTTATCCTCCTTCAACCCTTAGGTGAATTTTTTTTTTACCCCATTTCCAGAAAAGTTACATCATTTTTAATTCTATTCATTGAAGAGTTCCTTCATCAATAAAAGTGGCCTATGAATTCCAGAGTTTAACAACAGAGTTTTATAAAAATTTGTCACTTGAAAAAAACCCATCATGTGACCAGCATCTTTTGCCAGCATAATTTATTAGGGGTGATCAATAAAAAAAATCGGAAAAGAGTTCACTTTTGTTGGCCCGTATTCACTAAAAAAGTCTGAATTTTCTAAAAACAAGAATGACATAAAAAAGGGTTCAATTTAGCATATACTTACTTTGCAAATTGAATCCCCTCTAAAAAACTATTCATGAGATGGGGGATTTTTTTCTAGACATAATAAAGAGTAAAAGTTTTCAGCCCCCTAGCTCTATTTGTGCAGCTTGTATGTAGGATACGTACATACATACATCGCCAGCCAGAGCTGCTTAAAAACTAAAGAAATGTATGAAGACTATTTTGGTGACAGTTTCTTACAGGAACAATTTACATTCTTTGTTATAAATTCAAGAAATTTACTTTTTATCTTTTTTAATCTTTCTTGATTGATTGTAAATAAAATGGCTTATTTTGATAACATCATCTGTGATTATCATAAAGTTTCCTCTGTACATAATTGAAAGATTTTTTTGTCATTTTTTTCCCTTTACTTCTTTTCCCCGAACAGATTGATGCTGACTTCATCGCTCAGTATCAGATGAATTATGGAATAGACAATAATCAAAACTCGGAGAAGCAGGCAGGGTCGACAGAGTCGCCAGCTGTGGACAGTGCTGAGAATGAGAAGCAGTGGAAAGAATACTTTGAATACTGTAAGAAATACTATGAGCAACAGCCGGAAGGAGATGGTAAAGAGACAAAAGATGCTGCAGCAGGAAACGACCCGTCATCCTATTACTACTACTATTACTACTATCAGCAATACTATCAACAACAACAGGAACAGGAACAGCGAGCACGAGCCAACTATAATGTGGATTACTCAAAGGAGGATGATACAGTACCTAGCTTTGGACAGATGGAAAGCTCTAATCAACAACAGAGTGGAACAAGCCAGGGTACGGACAAAACAAAGGCCCCTGAGATCACCCCTGGCAAAAGGAAGGCAGAGGAAGTGGGTTCGTATTTTCAGTTTATTATTTGACCAAGTATAGAATAAAGGCACCCAGTTCAGATTCCTTATTGGAAGTCATTCAAGTTTTTCCTGAGGAACCACCCCAAAGATCTCGCTTATATGCTGTGTATTCAGTTGGTAGGTTTAATTCTGAAACTCGTCCAACAATAATTTCACTTCATTGTCGATTGCAAATACTTATAATAAGGGAGGTAACTCCTGAGTGATCTTAGTGCAAGGGAGAAAACTTGTTTTTGATTGGCTCCTTATTGTGCTAACTATTTTTCGTGGGTATCGGAGATTTTGCCGTTTTGATCAACAGAATTGCTTATTTAATTTGATTTTAGGTAGTTTTCTTCCTCTTTTGCAAATTTGTTTTAATTGGTTGCTATTCTATATTGTAGATTGGAATCCTTTATTGTACCACTTCTTTGTGTTGTGGTGCATAGATACAAAGGAACCTGTTCATTATAATCATGGATAATGTTATCAAATGGTTATTCATTTCAAAATCAGTAGCCTTTATCTAAAATGAATTGAAAATCATCTTGAAACATCTATATTAATTATATTATCTATTCTATTGCAAAAAGGTTTATATCAATGAATTAAGTAATATAAAGAGGGATGTAAATAACTCCAATTTCCATATCCTTTGTTCAACATTATCAGTTGGTTAGTGTTATCTAGAAAACCTCAAAATGATGACAATAAGCAACTTTCTCTGTAATAGAAACATCTACTAATATACTACAGCTGCTGCATACTATCGTGTCATACTGTTTGAAGTGTCAATTCCAAGCAGTCGTGTACAAATTACTTTTATATAATCCTCTTCTAAATACTGACCATATCTTGTTGAATCTTAATAAAGCAATTAATTTCATTTGAGAAAATTGATAACCCATCACTATTTATTTGTTCAACTTTAACTGTGAAATTTTGATATTTATATCCCTCTGTGAATTTGAGTAAATACTTTTATCATTATCATCATTATTATTATCATTATTATTATTATTATTATTGTTATTGTTATTAGCATTTTCACACCAGCTGCCTGGTGATTACTGCTGGAGACTAAATGATAGCAAGTCTCCAGCCTTCCTCTCCACACTCTCATAGTCCACGGCAGTACTGTGGTTTTCAGTTTTACACCAGTTGCCTGGTGGTTATCACTGAAGGCTGAGTGACACTAAGTCTCCCCGGGTCTTCAACCCTCTTCTTATCTCATCTTTACCTCACCTATCACAGCAATGCTGTGGTTCATGCCTCCACCACCATTTGGGTGTGTTTTTTTTTGTTTTTTTTGTCCCCTCCCCCCTCCTCTGTTAGGCCACTGCTAACAGCTGGGGTCGTAGATCTCATATTCTTCTTCTCCTGTTCTTTGCAAATAATTTTTATGTCATCCATTTACATAGGGTGGTTGACTTTTCCTTTTGTTTTGTAGAATTATAGGAGAGTTTTGATCAACCACTCTATTACGAATTATTTATTTTGGGCTCAGCCAACTTTTAGCCTGACTCTGAAGCTATTTAAATATTCAATGAAAGGAAAAGATTCAAAGAAAATATCTCATCATCATAGTTTTTCAGCTTATCATTATACATGGTATCCTAAAGAAAAGTCTGACTCATCCCAACAGAAATACCAGTTCCAAGGGAAGTAACTATGATTTTCAGTAAGCCAGTGTGCCACTAATTACAAGCATCGAATGAGGACCAATTTAAGGTGGAAAATTACTAATGAAAGACTTGTTAATCAATTGGTTGAGAAACCTTTTTCACAATTTTGCTTGTACTTTGCTCATCCAACTAATTAGCTAAAGTCTTTTGTTTCTGTTGAAACCTGATGGGGTTGGAGAAAATACTGACACAGTTCAGTACAAGAAGTCACTTTAAAAGCAGTCAACAAAGATGTTGGTATCGATTCACAATGCGCTCGTCACTGCCTGTTCGACTATTGCTTTGCCCTTCTATTGGTGAGCTCAGCAGGGAAACAACCTGTATGCAGAGAATCCCATACCTGTCTTGAAATCTATGACACTTTAACACTTGAGTTGAATTTCAAAAGCTTTAATTGTTTTAGCACTTGTTCTATTTATTGGACCTTAATGTAAATCACAAAACTCAAATGGCAATGGGCTGGTCATGTAGCAAAAATTTCAGACAATCGATGGATAACATGGATCCCCAGAGATCACATGCATAACCTGTGATGTTGAAGGTTGGGGTTTAGAAAAGGCCCCCGCAAGCCTTTGTGTACCTTCTGATGGTGGTTCACGCCAATGCAGGCGATGGGCATTCATTTTTGTCTTCCTGAGTACTTTTTGATGTTTCAGTATAGTGGACATTTTACTTACATAGTTACTTCCCTTAGAACTGGAATTACTGTTGTGACAAATAGCCATATTTCTGAAGGGAGCTTTGTGAATGAAATGTCGTATGTTTCAATTTTAGGCTGGTTTGAAGTGGAGGATAAACACAATCTCAACGTTTATGTATCGAACCTCCCACTTGACATCACGGATGAAGAGTTTATTGAATTGATGAAGAAGTGTGGACTCATTATGTTTGACCCTAAGAAAAGGACCCCCAAACTGAAGTTGTACAGAGATGAAAATGGACAACCAAAGGGAGATGGATTATGTTGTTACATCAAGGTGAGAGATTTATATTTTCTACAAAATGATATGAAAATTGATATAAAATTATCATAAATTCTAAATATTGATATATAAATTTCTTTTTTTCAATCATAAAGCCACTGATTAAACCAAATGTCAATTTTATATGAGGAAAAATGTTCAAATCTATATCATAACGTGTCCACACATCTCTGTCTGTTACACTTCAAGAATTAAATAATATAAGATAAAAAAAAATTCCCAAGGGAGACAACCAAAAAAATCCTTAGGGAGAGTAACCCCCCTTTATTCATTTGCACCCATGCTGGTCACATCAGATAGCATAATTTTCTTAGCTTTTATGTTGAGGTCTATGATATTTAATGATAGGAATACATAGTATGATGTGTCTTAATGGGGTATAGAGGGAGAGGAAACTAACAAGATGTTATATGGAACCTAACCAAAAGACTGACTCTTAAACTGAGAATCACGCAACGTGCATTAGAGAGAATCATGCTCAACCTCACATGGAGTGATCACAAGACAGCACAGTATATTAGAGGAAAGACTGGAATCTGAGATATCATAGAATCCATTAAAAAACGTAAATGACAATGGGCTGGTGATGTTGTGAGAATGTCAGACCGGCAATGGACATCATACTTTGTAATGTGGATCCCCAGAGATCACATGCAAAACTGGGGCCAACAAAATATTAGATAATTTGGCAGACTAGATTAGTTCAGGAAGTACTGGCTCTGTGACACCCACGATAGGGATGTCTGGCAAATCTTGCGGAAGGTCAATGTCCAACAGCAAATGATGATGATGATGATGAAATGGTATAATATATTGATTAAAGACTGAGATCATTCGAAGTAATTTGAAGCCATTAAAGTGTTGTTGAGTTAGGAAAACTCTCTTTAAGGTTAAACTTTAGGGTTAAACTCTCTTTAAATTACTCCTCACATGATATCAGTTTTGGCAGTCCTTATTTGTACCCCTATGAACGTTGTCAGTTGGTTTTATTTTTAGATGAAAAGAAAAAGATAACTTTTCAAATTCCAGTGTAAACTTGCAAAATGCTACTTAGTCAGAATTTCACATCGTTCTTTTTTCTCATTTCAGCCGGAATCTGTAAGTTTAGCCTTGCAGATCCTAGATGGTTATGATGTACGAGGCAAAAAAATCAAAGTGGAGATGGCAAAATTTGAAATGAAAGGAGATTTCGATCCTTCAAAGAAAAAAAGAAAATTAAGCAACAAAGAAAAAAAGAAAATTAAAGAAAAACAAGAAAAGTAAGAAAAAACTTTTTCATCTTTCGGTAATTTTTGTATTTTTATAATTTCAGTCATTTATACTTTCGATGTATCTTTTTCTCAACCTATGCACAGTTATTTTGTTTATTGTAAAACAATCATGCTTTTATAAAAATAGACACAAAATGAATATGATCATGTGTATAATGAAAGTTACGTCTGCAACACTTATTGTATCAGTAGCAGCCATCAGCCTTTCTCCCTTTCTACCCTCTTATTAAACTACCCTCTTTATTCACCTCTTCTACCCTCTTAATAAACTGCTTTTCTTTCTTTTCTCTCTTCTACCTTCATACCATGTCTAGCACATTTATAGTATCAGTAGCAGCCATAAACTGAGCTTTTTGTTGTACACTTGTGATAATAGTCAGTGAAGTGACTGGTCATTAAATAGTTTCTAATAATTTCTATCTAATCTCATGATTCGAAGATTTATTGGAAACTTGTGATTCAAATAGAAATCGTCTTGATTGATTCATTAAGAGCGCTATATGATATATATAAAGAAGACATAACGTAGCATTTAGCAGATAAAATGGATAGAATATAAAATCCAGACCCCCAAATTAATTCAAGTCAAAAGTGCAAATTTTCAAATTACTCTGGAAGATGCGCAGTATGTTTTTTTTCAAATGTTGTGATATTTCTTCACAAAATTCTTTTATGTGGTTAAAGGAATCAATTCTACATTTAATCCTTGTTTTAATTAAATCAGATTTTGATGTAATCTGAAAATTAGGCTTTTGACTCGAATCAATTTTGGGATCTGGAATCCATATTTGATCCTATAAAATGAATAAATAGTACTTGTATTTTTTCAATACTACAAGTATTAATAAAGAAAAAATAGTTTACAATGATATAACCACAGGTATACTTTGACCGATTTTTTTTCTGCTTTTGCTTTTTAGATTATTCGACTGGCGCCCAGAACCCATGCGTGGGGCCCGCTTCAAGCGAGAGAAAACAGTTGTGCTACAAAATATGTTTGAGCCGAAAGAATTTGATGTAAGTAAACAATTTTCTTCCTTGTTTTCAAAAAATCTTTACTTTTCAGTATGGATCTCATTATACCCACCTTGGGCACGCACACAAAACATACTGACCCTAATTTTACTTACCTTTTGATTTTGTTTTGATGGTGGGGAAATGCTCTGTGTGCCATTTTATAATGATTATCAGGCCTAAGGCTAAACCGTTGACAAGATTAGAATCTATTTTCTATCTTCAGTATTTAGCCACAGACAATTTTATCTAGGTTATTCACGGATAGACAAATTAAAGAAACACATTAAAGGGGAAATATTTTCTTCTGAAGGAGAAAGTTGTCTGAAAGTTTTGATTATAGTCGTGTATATATAAATGGATGAACTCAGAAATCACAAGAATGATTTTTCTAATATTATTAAAAGATACGCATTGTATTTTGTTCTTGCATTGCAAAGATATATGTTAGAATTATTGTTATAATTAGTATCATAAATGTGAAGATTGTAAATCATTCGAAAGGATATTTCATTCTTAGAAGATTTTATAAAGGAACCATATGCCTCGGAGTGAGTCATTTTTGTCTATTTACAATAACATGTCTGAAACCCTCCTTTTAAAAATGAAACCATTGTATTGGCAGATAGCTATGATGTGGGGGAAGTAATTGTCTGTATGGATCCATTCCAAAATTTTGCGGAGTTCTTCTGTAGCTGATTGTTCATCTTTCTAAAAAAATTTCATTGAAATTCATTGACAACCTTTAGAGATATTGTGTTGACAAACAGAACTTTTTGTGCCATTGTGTGGTTGCAAACTGTTAGCTAGGATGTAGGGGAGATAATTTTGCATGGATCTAAAATTCCATGATGTCTTCTGTAGCCTATCCCCCCGCCCTTGAAAAAAAAAAATTTTTTTCTGGAACTTTTGAAGATGTCCTGTGGACAGATGGGCAGAAAGTACAGCATCAAATTTTTTGAATAAACATTTTATTTAGTCCTGGCTGTTCTTTTTCCTCTAATATTGTTTTCTATACTTGCGTATGATTTGTATTTATTTCACTGATTATGTCATTAAGTGAAAGCACTGATGTCTTGATATGTCAGTTTTATATATTTTACTTGTTAATCCAAATGAAAAAATTCATGCATCTATTTTGATTTTTATAACATGATTTTATGGGAAAAAAAATTGTGAATTTGTTTTATTGCAGAGTCCTTGGTTCCAAATAGTGGTTAGGAGGTATTTTTATCAGTTGTTACCTTTAAATGGAAGAAGAATCCATTGTTATAGACATAAAAACCAAAAATAAATCACACTGTTCATTATATAAGTAGATTAACTTAGCATGAGTTGGTATCAGACAACTGATACTGGGAGATTCTACAAGGATTGAACCCACTATCAACAACCAGTAAGAATAGCTTGCTGATCATTGCTTTATGATGTGCATCTTGACCCATTTTTTTAATTTTTATTTTTTTTATTTTAATTTTTTATTTGTATGATTTATCAACTTATCAGTTTGGTTGCAATGAGAATTAAACCCACTAACAATGGCCAGCAAGATTAGCTCACTCATCATTGCTATACAATGTATGTCCTGATCTATTATTTTTTTCTTATGATTTAATGGTTGATCTTCATGGAACAATTCATAGATATATTTTAATTTCTATGAGATGTTTTTTAGAAGATAAAATACTGATTTTGTTTCACTCAAAGAGTTCATAGTTTCAATCAGCAGAAGTTTTATCTTCAAGTGGAAGAGACTATTGTTATGGTAAATGAGCCAAGAAAATTTCACTATTCATTATATAAGTGGATTCCTTAGATACAGGTAGAAAGTATATTTAGTTAGTGTTCAATTACTACCAAGTTTTGAAAAAGCTTTCTTGATTATCACAAAAACAAACATCACAAACCTTGAACCAAGAATGAAATCAACATTTATTAACCCTTTTATTAGTTGAAAAACATTTGTCACCATTGGCTTATCAGTAGAACATGATTGTTGTTTCCAGTCATTGTTATTTAAATGAACCCTGGGAGTGAACTCTTGCTAAAACTGAGGATTCACTCAATAATATATCGTGTCTAGGTGCAATACCTGTATTAGTTCTGACTGGTATTTATTGCTTTGAGGAAATCGGTTGGAAGAAAAGAGTCATATAATTGAAAAAGTTTTTTTTCATATTTTAAAATCCTTTTGATATTTTATAAACCAATTTTTTGATAATTCAATATTCAAATTAAATTAGTTATTCTCCGAGTCCCTGGTCAGATTCCTCCTTCTGTTATCCCAAGTCATATTCCTCTATTCCTACCACATCATTGTCTTTTCACCTTTATACTTACCATATTATGTTCCTCTTCTGGTTAAAATTCCTCCCTTGAGAGCCAAGTGGCTACAGTTTGAGAATCACTGGTTTTGATACTTCAATATTGCGTGATGACTTTTTAAAAATTATTTTTACCAATATTCATAGACAACAAGAATGGGATAAATAGTTATGGAATTCCCCCTGTACACTTTTGGCATTAATGTTTTTTAACATTCATGATTTTTTATCCAATGTTAATCTTTATGAAGAATTAAAGAAGATAGAAATATTTATTAATGCTTAAATCAGTGTAAAAAATTCAAATATCAATTAAAGGTTAATTACTTCTAATTGAAGTTACTTCCTTTGTAGTTTTAGGTAAATATTTTTTTCATCCAATTCACGAAAGAATTTGTTTTATTCATTGAAGAGTTCCTCTCTGTTTAGAGTGGTTTCAAGTGGTTGATGAATATGAATTTAACAGTTAAAATCCACCTATGACAAAACTACATATATAAGGGTGCATCAATAAGTCTTTTGCTAGAAATGTATGATTAAATTTTGATCTGAAATTTCCACTGAATAATGTTTGATCTTTGTGATTAATGTTCACCACTGAGTTATGTGCTTTAACAAAAGAGATCATGCTGAGAAATTAATATTCGATGTGTAAAACAAGTGCTTTTTTCATCATTATGCTATGGACTTATTGATTTACCTATGTACGTCCAGTATGAAATACAGTTAGCTTAGAAATCATAAAAAATGAAGGGATTATTTATGTATGGATAAATCATATAAATATATCATGATTATCAGCCATTATAAGTCCACTACTGGACAACGGCCTTTCCCTTTTCCTTCTATGATTGCAGCTGATTGTGATAACCTCTGCTATGTTTTACTTGCAAACCTTTCTATCTCATCTCCCCTTATTGTATATTGTCTCGTCATACTGTGTTTACTGTCCCAAAGGTACCAATAAGTTAGCCTTTTACTCCCTATATTGTCATCCATTCTTGCTGAGTGTCTGGCCCATTTTCATTTTTGTTATTTAATTATTTGTTGCATATTCTTCACTGTAGTCTTTTCCCTGATCCATGTTCTTCTTTTTCTATCTCTGATAGTTATTCCAAACATTGCTCTTTCCATGGCTCTCTGTGCAATTCTAAGTTGGTTTTCAGTCTTTGCTGCCATGTTTTGCATCCATAAGTCATTGCTGGTATCATGCATTCATTGTATACTTTATGCTTTAAGCACATAAACACGGTAAACAAGTGCATACCTTGTACAAAATTTATTTCTGTCAATTTTTATGCAATTCTCCATATTTTTTGTTTTTCAAATCATTTTAAAAGAATTAGGCAAAAGAATTGGGTGAAAAACACTGTTTTTAAAATTTGTGAAAAACATTGGTTTTATTTATGAAAAATCAGGACTGCCTATGCCTAGTGGTATTGTTTTCTGTCCTTTACGAAAACATCAGTAACAGTAGTAGTAGTGATGCAATTGCAAACACACAGACACTGTGAAGTCTTGCTTTACCCCCTTCCTCTCTTTCTATTTGCTTTAACGTGATAAAAAACCACAAACAGACTGATCAAAAAGGGGCATGAGCTTTTATATAAAAGGTACCATTAGAACTTATTTCTAATCAATAACACTAATGAAAGACACTATCAGTATGTATGAAAAAAAAGTGAAGGCTGATTTTATATATATATATATATATATATATATATATATATTGGAAGCTGAAGAAGAAGTTTTGAATTCAGGTTAACAATGTGGAACTGATATTGCTAGCTGCTGAGAGAAGGGAACCATAATCCAGCTGCCAGAAGTAAAGAAATTAGTAGTCTTGTTTAACATAAATGAGAGAGCTGCTTTAATGCAAATTTAGACTTGACCCATTAATTGCAAGTGACTTGAAAAAAATTGTCTCTGCCAGACCGACGTGTATTATTTACTGTATTTTTTGCTCCTTCTCTCATCTTTAAAAAAGATGTTGTTGAATATGTCAAAAAATGCTGCTGATACTCCTATGAGTAATAGTGATAAGAAAAAGAGAAAGTATTTTATGTTTATTTATAGCACATAGATAAGTTATTGGAGAAACTGGACTGAGGTGTGTGACATCTTGTTATGTATATACAAATATTACAAAATCAGTTATCCGGAAGACATCTGGTCCTGAGCATTTTAGATGAGGGGTACTTTAAAAATCATCCAAATTGTGAAAGGTGGCTGTGTACTGGCAGACCATGGTTCATGTGCTGGTATGCCAAGAAGAAATGTTAAATCTGGTCCTTTATTTGTTTAATAGGTAAATGTTCCGAACTTTCATTCTTTGAATTCTGTACAAATCCCTCTAAATCTACTTTAAGAGTCTCATTTTTCCACTATTTTTTTTTTAAATATATTTTTTAAAGCTTTTTTAATCTATTTGATTTTTTTTTTTGTTGTTGTAAAATCTTGATTATTTCAATTGTAGGAAAATTGAACAAGAAAGATGCAGATTTTTTTTCCTTTCCAATTTTAATATGTTTACCTTGTATATAAATAGTTTATCTATTCTCTGTCGAGTGATGCTTTGCTCAAATGCTGACAACTGTTGAGTTTGATACATATCTTTCCTCCTTTTCTTTTGGGAAAAAAACAAACTACAATCCTGATTTTGATATGATATGCAAAACCAGCCGTTCTGCTCAAGGCATCTAAACTGTTATAAACAGAATGAACAAGAAACTTAAATAGTCATTATCTACCTAAGATTCATACTCAAACTTTTGTCCCAATCATAATGTGTATAAACAGAGACCATTAGTCCTGACTGTTTGTTTAAATGCTTATGCAATCATTACATTTTTTTTTTTTTTTTCTCTTCACTTCAATCACTGACCTCTCTTATTCCTGGCCTGCTAGGGAAGTCACTCTTTACTTCCTGACTTCTGGCTTTCACCTAGGGTGGTTGGGGCTGATGGATCCCGCCCTTGACTTCCCCACTCCAATGCACAATGCTTCGGGTTGGAATTCTTATTTAGAGGTTGATATATAGTTTGTTAGTGTTGGGCCTCCGAGGCCAGAGCCCTTAAATTTTTGGTCAGGAATGGGAACCGAAAGGAGCCCCAAGAATCTCTCACCCCCTGTTCTTCTTATTTTTGTCATCCAAACCCTTTTCTTAATCTAGCCGTCTCTTCCCTGTCATTCTGGTTTCAGAGTTTATACTTAACAGACATTTGTTGATTCTCTGGTGCTGTAATATTACTGACTTTGGTTTCAGGACAGAGGATAAACAGGTCCTTTGTATCAACTAGAATTTCACAAACATTTTGTTTTAGTCTACCCTTTGCTTGGGGATGGCTGACTGAGTGATAAACAACACATAGAATGGACCTGATGACAGGCTTGCCAGATATCTTAAATCGCACAAGACCAAATTTGTATGGTTTGGGGACCAAATTGATTAGTATCGGTACTAAAATTATCAAATAACTTGAAATCAATCATTAGACTAAGTTACTGGAAAAATGGATTCAAATTCACATTTTTTATCTACTGTTAATGAATATTTATCATGTTATATATCACTCATGTGTATAAGGGATTGTTATCTTTTTTTTTTTTTTTTTTAGTACCAAATCTTTATTTCTAGAACCAAATAGCTTAATTCAGTTCTTGATTGATATTGATCTAAATTGGATAATCATTTCTGACCAGATGGATGGGGGTATGAAGCCCCGTGGCATTGCTGTGTAGTCTGGGCCAGAAGGATAGGGGTTCATCCTGTGACCAAGTTGAAAGGACTAAAGAGAAATTTTCAAGTTCCTGTGGAGCATGTTTGCATGTGAGATTCTCTATGTTAAACTGACCTTGTGTCACATCCTGTTCTTTTGGGGGTTCAGGTCAATGGCAGCTTTGCTCAGCACCAAATTTTCCCAATTTTGGTTTTGAAAAGTACCAAATGGTTACCCTGGGTACAGTTTATGTTCATTTGGTACTTGGGTAAAGGCATGAACCCATCTCTTTCCCTACCCAACTATGGGTAAATTGTAGGACAGACAGTGCTCTCTAGTTTTGGGATGATGTCTGGAATTTAAATATAGGGGATTTTAGTTAGAATAAGAAGATTTAATTTTAAATACAAATGGAACATTGCATTTGACCTTATTTTGGTTTACATAAATCTTCTTGTAATATAATGATGATGATGTGACGATGCCTGGGAATGTATTTCTCTCTGTAAAAAAAAATCATCAAATCTCAGCTGTAGTCTTGATACATTATTTTTTCTATTGAAATGAGCTAATTTTTATTATTTGAAGTTTTGACTTTTAAATTCATACAAAAAAATAATTTAGATTTGGCAGAATAACTTCTCATCAAAGTTACCTCCCTTGTACCATATGGTAATTTTTTAAAATTCAATTTCCAAAAAGTTGCCTGTTTGGAAATTCTATTCATTGCAGAGTTCCACTCTGTAGAGGAGAGATATGAAGTGGTTCATGAATTCAAGTTGAAATCTTGAAAGTTTGGTCAAAAGTAGATATATTTGAGATTTAAATCCAAACACTTCCTGTGTAGAAACAGTATGCCTTATAAGATAATAAGCTTATAAGATGCTTGGTTCACAAGGATATTCAGGGGGGCTATGGCTCCCTGCAGTTTATCAAATCTCCATATCTGTCCATTTCAAGCTTCAATGGAGGGCCTCTTTGTCATAATACCATTGCACTTAATTCAGCGTAATATCTGCATATTTTAAAGTCTATTTAATCATTCAAATGTGTTTCTCATTGGCCAGTATATAGTTTTCTTTGTTTCTTTGTTTAATTTCGTGTTTAATGAACTATTTTCATTGACTCAGAATTCAGCCTGTGAGATTAATAATGACCTTGTTGTTTAATGAGGAAGTGTTGAGTGGCTGAGTAATTAATTGCACAGAGAATAGATGTAGTCAGCCAAGTTCAAACTCCGGCTGTGACAGTTTGTTTACTTTGCCCTTATGCTTTTAAGGAAAGGCATGAATCCATCCCCCCCCCCCCCCCCGTTATGGGTAAGATAGCATTGTGTGAAGTTGTGATGTCATTTTGGGTGCATGTCGCCTCAAAGGTTTGATTTTCATATCGCAAAGTGCGGTGAGTGAGTAGTATAATGTGATTTGTGGAGCCCTGGCAGGGATGGCTGAAGCCATTGCCAGCATGTGGACATTAGTTATTCACTAATATCAGTCAAGATGTTTATAATGTGTTTGCAGTAGCTTGATCCTAATGTTGTTTGTGTACCAAACATCTGAATGGTTAGGCCACCCTGAAGCTGAAGCTGACAGTTATATGCCCCCCCTGCCTCACACACACACCTGCTATTTGTTTATCTTTTGCTCCTTCCTCTATTGATCAATGAATGATAGTCAACAGCTGATATAGAGGAGAGAGCAGCAGCAGCTCAAACCAGATGGCTACTTAGTTCCCTCTCTTAAGACCCTCATTACTCTTGGCTCAAGAGGGATGAGCATTTAAAGACTTCACCGTTCAGGCCTTTTGAATTATCTTATTAAGTACCCAAGTGTGCTGCTGATCGGAGAAATAAAATGATATATTTTTTAAAAATTTCAGTTTCAAGTCTTTTTTAAAGATTTTCAGTATGTAAATTACATGAATCGATCGTCCCCAGGAAGATGATAATAAATTCGACAAAAACTGATTGAATTCCAATTGCTAATGATAAAAATGTTACATATTTTATTTACATTCTGAAACCTGTACTTTTGAGTGGAAAACAAGGAAAATAGTAATATTTAAATTAAGTTTGTAACTCTAATATATTTCACCTTCCGGCTTTGTCAAAGAGTAATTTTCAATGAAACTATATTGAAAGTTTGTTTTTTTGAGTAAATGATGTCACATAATATCATACTGCTTGAGCACAAAACATTAAGTATTTTAGATTATTCATTAATTATCAGAACAAGATGGGCTGTAATTTCGAATCTGCATTAATATTAGAATATTGAACAATTGAAGAAAGATTTTTCTACACATCCCCCTCACCTATCAGAATTAAGTCTGGAACAACATTAAATTATGATAAGCAAACATGATCATAATTAATTCAAACACTTTCTAATTCCATCATTAAAAAATAATCATGCTCACACACACACCCAATAATTGACTTATTAACAGCACTAAAGCAAAAGCCTGGATATCTTTTAAAATCTTTGTTCGTACTCCCTGCTATTTTTTGAATATATAGATCCATTTTTTGTGGTGGTGACTTCATAATTCTCGTTGTTTGGTTTGTGGAGTAGGTAGTGTGAAGAATATTGGGAGACGAAAGATTTCTTTCTTCTTTGTGGTTTGACGTTGGCGGCTGCCCTGTAGATGTGTAAGATGAAAAGGTTGTGTACAAAGAGATAAGGCACCAAGTATGAACTTGGACACGAAGATGAAACAAAGTGAAAAGAACACATACAAGGATTTTGATTAGACTAATAAGATACTCGTTTAATGTTAGGGCATAAATGACAAATGAAAATGAAGTACATATAAGAATAACGTAAGTCTGATTGATCGTATGAAGACAAGAGATGGCGAAAGGTGGGAGCTCTCTTTTCATGATAGTACTGGCATTGGTGTTGAAGCAGAGTTGTCTGAACTGCTTGGATTTCCATATAGCTTGGATCACTCCAAGGTAATACGTGGAATCTGGGTTCAGTGTGCAAGCCATACTGCCAAGTTGTGTGCATTAACTTAGGGGCTATTCTCTGATGCTGATAGACTCTCAACAGACAGACCAAGATGGAGAACATGGAGTTTTATGTGTGTTTCCAGAAGTAAGGAAGTTTAAGGAAAGATTATCGTGACTATCGAATAGTAAAAAGGCCTGGCCTTTTCAGGTAATATACGTTTGGAGCACATGGTGAAGACACTGTGGTGTAGCTGTGTAGCTGTGCGTATGTGTGATGCCTTGACATCGGTGAAGTGAAATGGACAAAGTTTGTACAGAGAATGTCATGGTGGAAAAATGGTTAAGATCAGATCAGTGGGGAGGTTGGTGAAATGATAACGATCATAGGGAGAAGGAAAAAGAGAGAGAGAGTGGGCGGCAAAAGTGCTGGGGCTAGAGGCATGATCAGCTAGAGCCAATGAGCATTGGACCATGTACTTCCAGGGGTTTTATAGGGGTCATCAGAGGAAGTGACGTTCTCGATCTCTAACTAAAAGAAGAGTCTCGTATTTAATTCCTAACTAAAAGAATAGGGGACGCTACACATTTTTTGTTTTGAGGTTCCTATATAATTCAAATTACTTAATGTGACATTATTTACTTGATAAAAAAAACCAAACTTTTCAGTATTATTTCATTCAGAATTAGTACTTGGACAAAGCGGAAAGGCAAAACATGTAATAAATTTGATTAGAATACTATTTTATGTATTCTCCATTCAATAATATTCTTGGATATTTTATCCACTCACTCATCTTATGCTATACCAGGAAACGAATAGTTTACAAGGCTTTTTTGGAGATCTACAGTTTACTGCAACTAATCCAAGCCCCATAACTGTCAATATCAAGCTTCTATAGTCAGTCTCCTAGTCATAATACTGGTGTATTGGATGCAATATATTATTTGCTTAGTTTTTTTGTTTTTTGAGTAAAAAGATCCATCTATATACCATGTATGGTATTCTCATGTCATATAAGCAAGTGTTAGCAAAAATTGAAAATCATAATTGTAGAATTAGTCACGATGCAAATCGTAGTATCCTAGGTGTCTTGTTGATTAATGCAGTTTTGTTTAACATGAGATTAGATTGATGCGATTAAATTGCGACCACCCTACGTGTACGCAGTAAAAATTTTGATAAATACGGTTAGGAAATTTCATAATAAAGAAACTGATCTGTTTATTCCATTTCTTTTATTGTCAACTAAATTATCTTCCACTCCAGATGTGCTATCAATGAAGTATGAAGTAGACAATGTAAGATTCACAGCAAGCGAGAAGTAGTTTGAAAACTTTTAATTCAGAGCAAGCATGAAATATATAAAAACAACAGGAAAAGTAGCAAGTGCCGAAGAAGATGTTGACACCAGATTTCCTGCTGAACCTCAGAAAATAATTAAAGAAAATGATTTTTCAATGTGGATGAAACCCTGTCCGGATGTTTTGACGACAAACCTTTCTTCTGTGGTGTACTTCTACTAGTTATTATTATAACAAGTTTTAACCAAAGTCTTTTTCAGTTGCTCTATGCTGATGTGGGTTAATATTCTTTGTTTTTGAGTTTATACTTTGCATCATTTCTTATACATAGCAGTTTACTAATTGAGACGCCATGGGGTGTTTAATATATTTTCCAGATACTGAACTTGAATTCATCTTCATTGTTAATGTATGGGCACAATCTACTGTATGTACTTGTGTTATGTGCATCATTTTGAGACCAATTTTGAAATCTATAATTCAGGTGTTGAACACACCAACAGTCCACAGGCCTAACCTAAGACCCAGATTTGTACTGCTCCAAAAGCATATCTGTGTAATATACATATGTGTAATGATAATTTTTTATTTTATTCTGACTAGCCAAAAACCTATCCTACAGATGGGTTATACAGCTAGTTGAAACTAAAATACAAGTTATCTGCTTTGTAGTTTTGGTTACATATTCTTACATTAGCTCCATTATAATAAGGGATGATGGATGTCGTAGCATTTGTGTGTGAGATTATTTGTCACAATCTTATAATAATGACTCTTTGTCAACCTGAATATTTTGTATCATTAGGAATATAAAAATTGATAAGTATCTCTCTGCCTGTCAACTATTCACCCTTCCACATTCATATGGCTTTGCAATAAAATAACAGAGATATGACTTGTTATTATGTTGACGCTGACCATACTTCTTGGATATGACAGCTTTTTACCCCCCACACATACACATACACTGAGGGTGAGTACGGGCCCTGTTGAATTCTAAATGCAGTCCTTCACCGATTTTTCTGTCTCTATCTTCCATCTCTGTGGGTGATGTGCTTGCTGTCTCTCTCAGATCTCTGTGGTGTTTCCTACAATACACCTCAGTATATACATGCACCATATATATATATATATATATATATATATATATATATATATATATATATAAATACACACACACATACACATTGTATGAAGCAATTCTCTGTTAATATCATTTCTCAACCTTATAACCACTTGCTTCCTTTCCCTAACTGGAGCTCTTCTGTCACCCCTGCCCAACCTGCCCGAGAGAGAGATGCTGACCAGAACCGATTTATGTCATGTAAATGGTAATTGCTATGTAAGATATGAGCTCCCCCCCTCCCCAACCACCATCTCTCAATTCCATATTTGCTTTCCCAAACGTTATTATTGCCATCATTATTGCTATTTTTTTAATTTTTTGCAAAAATTGTTCTGTACTAAAGATGTTGAGCTCGATCAGTATTAAGCCGATTGAAGAGAGCCACATCTTTGCCTCCTTCTGACCAGGCCGGACCAAGTTTCTTTCTCAGTGTTGTCCTTTTGGTACTTATTAACATCACTTGGAGTCTGATTCTATCTTTAACTTGTGATGCACCTAATGACTTCATATCATCTTCCTGGCATGAATGAGGGGGCGACACTCTTTACCATGAAGAAGAATGGTTTTGACTGGAGAAGTTGAGTGAAGGGTTTTTTTTTTTCTCTTTGACAATAAAAAACTAATGCAACATGTTTGCTATGTAAAGTTTGAAAACAAAAGAAAGTATTCATTATAGGGCAACTTTTTTTACTCACCGGACTGGTTCAATATTGGAAATATTTTTACTGACCAACCGACTGATGTTAATCATGAGTGGAATAGTCAACTTGGTCATTTAGAAGTAGCCATTGGCATCTGCTGGGTGTCTGCGTGTGTGTGTGTGCAAAGGGGCATTCACCCACCCTGGGATCAGGTCTTCTTACTGGGGGAGAGGGAGGAGTCAGTTTGAGTGTTGGAGTTTTATAGAAGCTGTATATCGAGGGGTTACTATGAACAGTGCCAGCTTGGAATGGGTGGCTATTTAGGCACTCTCTAGTCCCTCACCTGACAATCAACATTCGGATGTATCTTTTTATCCCCCACCCCACCCGAATTTATCCTCTTGCCTCTCAAAGTGGCAGCAGACACCTGTGTAAGTGGCTAATACACTAATTTCATTTCTAAAACAGTTTATCTTAGAATATAATGTTAAGATCTAAGGAAATGGATTTGCTTTTGTTTTACATTGAAATATCATCAAATCATATTATTTCCTCATGGCCTTGTAAAATATGATTTGCAGCCAATTACTGGTCTGTGGCCCGATGGTTGGGGACCACTGTTCTTGGGGGGGGGGCCATCTACTGTTGGTCAGGATCTAAAGCTATTGGGACTTGGGTGAGTTTCTATCAAATACTCTTATAATACATGTGCCATATAGGTTGATGAATAAGTCAATAAGTAACTGCAATTTTTCATCAAAAGATCATATTACTAAATAATGATAAGTGAATAAATGTAACCATCAAAGATGGCAAAAGGTTCTACCCTTTTCCATATGTGTGTCTGTTTCTGGGTTTATTTGTGTTTGTTTGCTTATTCCACTGCTCCTGGTCATACTGTTTTGTATACAGATTTGAATATTGGCATCAGTACTTAACTACATCCTTTTTAAAAATTTATTTTTGGAGGAAAACATATTTTTTTCACCCTTTTCGAAGGCCTTCTGACAGGTTCATCTATGGAAAATTCTTTGATGGAATTTTTTTCCTGACTTCAAATGTTGATGCTAGGGTTGTTTAATTATTGACTGTGATAGAAAGTCATTTATTTTATTATTTATTTTTCTTTAGATGAAATAATGTAAATCATTATTATCAATTTTTGATGATTATTGTCTTTCTTCATGATTTTTTAGTTATTTATTTTATCATAACTCAACTTAGGTCCTCATTCTATGGCAGTGAGGTAACAATGCAGGTCAGAAATCAGTTCCTCTTGCTAGAGTGAAACTACATTTAAAGCACTTGATGCTTTACAAACTCAGGCACTGGCATCTTATGCTTATATATTATATTGTTTCTTTCCCTCTGTCTTTCATCACTATACCTATCTCTTTCTTTCTGTGGTTTGTATTTGTTTTTTTTTCTCTGCTTCCTTCCTTGACTTTCCCTCTCTTGTTCCTCTCCTTTTGTCTATCTCTGCAACTTCTCTACACTATCTTCTCTTCTCTCTTCTCTCTCTCTCTCTCTCTCTCTGCAACTTCTCTACATCTATCTTCCTTTCCTCTCCTTCCCCTGTCTTGGACTGATGTTATGTTTATGATTTGTACTCAGGTTTCTAGCCCTCCACCCTGTTACATACCTGGGGTAACAACACTGGTGGGTCACTGGTGTTGGGCCAGGAGCAAGAATGGATCTCTTCAGATGCTCATTATTCCAAAGTCTATTGACTCAAGAACCACCGGAGAAACTGTTTGTTGTCCAAACATGAAGTTGTCAGCCATTATTTTCTAGGAATGACAGGAGTTAAAATATGGCTGGGGCCCATGCAGATCCCCAACCCTAGCCCCACCAGTGGTTTTTGTAAGGGGAAAGTGTGGAGGACCATAATTATCTTGTCTAATTGCTTTGTTTTTTACTTATTGCTCTTTAACTATGTGTCCCAGACAAACCCGCAGCTTGGAATATGTACTCAGATGTCTTTCTTGTTGACCTCTTTAAGTATCCACTTATATATAGAGATGTAGTGGTCTACTTTCTTCTGCTCCGCATTTTGATTGTTGGGTTTTTGTATTGACTGATTTTCATTCAATCGTAATCAAAGAAGTACTACTTTATTTTTGGAAGATTTATAATAGCAGAGTCTAAATTTTTCTCACAATAAACATAATTGAAAAACACAGTGTGATATGTTTTGAGCATTGCAAAGCCCTAGACACTAGCTATTACATATATTGATATCAATTATTCATTAATCATTAATCATTAAAAGGATCACTATTAATTGATAAGAAAAGAAAATTGATCCCCACTTCAAGTATAGATTCTTTAAAAAAAAACATTCCAAACCTGCTGTAAGTACGTTGGAATATTTGAATGTATTTTCTTCAAAATTTGTTGTAGTTGCTAGAAATTGAATTCATTCAAATCACTTTACTCCTCCTTTTTGATTTTGACAGAATTCTTGAATAGAATAAACTTTGGAATTTGAAAAAGAGGCACTTGACTGGAACTCCTCCTTTTAGTTGGACTTAGTTTAAGGAATTTTGGTTCTAACATTGATATTTTGATTATTTCAAATTATATATATATTTTTTTTTGTTAAAAGTCAATGGAATGATTGGTTAAAATGAGTAATTGTGTTGTGAGACCTGATGGAAGAAGATCGGTGAGGTTAATCTTATCGTTTGTTTGCTAAGTTGTGCAGACTAAAAAAAAAATGCATTAAATCTGCAAAAATAATTTTCCTTTTTTAACCATTTTATTCAGACAGGATGTTCCCAGTCAAATTTCTGATGCTACAATCTTGAAATTTTGCATGAGTACACCATTGAGCACCATCTAAAATCATTTTTTTTTTTTTTTTTTTTTTTTTGGGTCTCAATGGTCATTTTAGACCAACCATGTCCAAATCATCTACTGGTATTTCATAGATAATTTTTAGATAAAAGATCTCAAAAAAATAGATCTATTTAGATCATTTTGTAGATAATTAGTTCTGGTATATGCGTGGACTATGATTTATGTGAGGAATAGATAGGCTTTTTTGACCTGATTTATATACAAATTTAATTGATTTCTGGAATCAAATTACTTTGTGTAGATTTAGATTCATAAGAAACATTTTGACTGATTGGCTGGTTAGAGTTTGAGAAGATTATCTGAGAAGCTTCTAGAATTTCACTGAAGCTTTATAGTTATTGTCCTTCAGTCTTTTTTTTATATTCAATTTCTCCATCTTTTTTTTTTTTTTCTAACTTGCTTTCCTGACTTTTTCTTATTAGAAACCATCATCCAGAACTGTCAACATCAACATAGGTTTCTTCGTTTTTCAAGTTGGTTAGGCTGACTGTTTACGTGTGGCGTGTAAATGCTGCGCCGATGGAGTTAAAAGGCTGAAAATTTAAACATTTACATGGTATATCAAGAAAAGGATTATTTTTTACTTTTTTGAAATTTCACCCCCAAAATACGTTTTTAGTTTGGGGTTCAATTTACAATGTAAGTTTGTCCTAAATTGGCCCTTAGTTTGTGTCTAGCAGCATTCATGCTTTATTAGTGATCATGGCCCAACAAAGGGCAAGAGAAATGATTTATTCATTGATCACATATTCTTACAATTTCTCAACTGATCACTCCCAGTCTGGCATGCTGCCAAAAGACACTGGTCATGTGATGGTTTCTTCTGAATGACTAACCAGACCTGTCGTTATCTTTTGTTTCTTGTTTACTGCAAACACTGACATTACCCACATCTAGTCTGCTCTAGAATGAAGCAAAAAAATGTTATTCTTATTTTTTTCTACATTCAGAGTCCTTGTTAAAATTGTGAATCAGCCTTGAAAATTTCCATCTTGTGACCTGGAAAACACAACACGATTCCTTTTCTGTCTAGACTTTCAGGTCTTTTTAGCCTTTTTCTTTTTTTTCTTTTTGGCAGAGGGGGTGGCTGCTCTAGCGCTCAGTGTTTATGCATTACTTTATTATTTATTCACTGGTGCACCCCAACCGTCATGAATGACAACTGTTTTATTTTTTGTTTTTTTTGAAATCTGCTCTTCTAGGCCATTAGCTGCTTTGAGGTATTGTCTCCTCTCCCCAAGGTATACAATCTGACTGACATACTTAATGCTTAAAATTTCAACACTGTCTCATCAGTGTACCCTTTGCCTGTTGCTAAATAATCAGGCTGCCAAGATCCACGTCAGTGGTCAAATTACGGCAATTTTGTTCTATTTTATACGTCAGTTTCCTTCAGAGTGAATCAAATAAATGAAAGTATTATATATGTTTTATATTTGAGAGATTTTATTCTTAAAATTTATTGATTTAAATGCTATACTCAAACACATCCGAGGGATACAATGCCAATAATTTACTATTGAGAACAGTTGTAAATGATGGTTTAGTGGTTGTCTCAATTTTTGGAATGACATTTTAACAAATTTTTCAGGAGGCTAGGTGGGAAAAATCATCCTAGAGAATTTTTACTTCAAAAAATACTCCTTAAGTGCTAAAATAATATTTGGTCCTTTCTTATTTATGATTGCGTTTATCCTTAAGAGAGTATAACTACAACTACTGTTTTTTTAATATTTCCTTAAATCATACAGTTTCCTTATTTTTATGCAAACTTTTTGTAAGATACTCCCTCTCTTTCTTTAACTCATATATATATATATATATATATATATATGTATACACACACACACACACACACACACTGCTGGGGTACCATGTTAATATAACTGTATTATTTTTCAAACCCCCTAAACTTTTACATGGTAAATAACTGATGATCCCAACAAGTGAAAATTTACACGTACTACCTTAATATCAAAGTCTAAACAGGGGAAAAGATTGAAGAAAATTACATAAATTACATTATCAGATATTGGGGAATAAGTGACTGAAGTGACTCAAAAAAAAAATTTGGAAAAGTTCTTCAATGTCTTTTGTGTTTAAAGCTGTGAAGCTTTCTTGATATATGTATATATATCTAGAGAGAGAAAGCTTTGCAGCTTTCAAAATTTATGTCATTTCAGCCAATTATTTCCAGAAATTGCAATTTATGTAAGCTTTTCAAAGGGTTCTCTGTTTTACGCAGAGTTAGATGTTATGGTACTATGTGTGAATTTTTCTTGTTGGGATCATCCGTTGTTAGTTATGTAACTATTTGGGGGATTTATTTGATCAGCCCCAACACAACATGCAGCCAAAAGATGTAGTTACATGATGGTTTCTATTGGGTGACTAACCAGAACCAATACATACATTTAAAATTTTACGATTTATTCTTGAAATTTAATAATTTGGATGCAATACTGAAATACTTCATTAGGTATTATGCTAATATCTTAATATATATGCAAAATGTTTATATATAGACTTATGTCTTGTCTGAAGTTCTTATGTGAAGATTTATTAATCTATCACTTGGAATAGCATCATCCTTATATTTATTGTTTCAAACAGAACCTTTTAGCTGGTGCACTCTCAAGCCTTCCTCAGAAGTATGCCACACCCAGTAATCTTCAAGGAATTTTGAACCAAATCTCTTGTTCTGCTCTAAACTTTTTTCTGCCTGAGTCTAGAAATAAGTACCAACTGGTAGGCAGTTCTCAGAATGAAACTATAGATTAAAATGAAACTAGTATTGAAGATGACTAACACTGAGCATTAGAAAAAAAATGTCTCTAAGGGGAGAGGCAGAGGGAAGTGGGAGCTATTTGAAGAAGCCCTCTGGGTCCCCAATGGAAGGGGTTTCTCCAAAAGCTTTATAAATAGTAATTCCCTGCATTTCTACTGACATATCTCAGTAAATGTTCGGAAGAAGCTCCATTTAGTGAGCTGAATCCCTGTGGACCCCCCCAAACTCCAGCTATGTCTTTGTTTGAAGGCCTCCTAATATAGACTCTCTACAAAATCAATTAAGCTGGAATTAGCATACAAACTGCCATTCTCAATATACACAAACTGGATATTTGGGTGTGCTTTTGTTAAAATCAGAATTGCTGTGTGAGCTGATGTCACTCAGATTTACCTACTGTACTAATTAGATTGTTGACAGTTCACAAATGAAACTCGGAGTGAACTTATGATTTGATTGAAAGTTTCTTGAAGATTATCTGATGAGACAAATATGTATGGAAGGCCAAAAGGTGCACAAGTCAAAATGCTGGCACTGAAACTACAAAAATAGTTTGAATAATTGATAGAATAAATATGAGGCATCCCCAAAAGCTATATCACTCCCCCTTTATTGCTGTACTAGTAAAATACCTGTTGCTTTTCTAACAGTGTACTGTGTAGTAGCTGAAAAGCTGAGAGTTGCCTGAAACAGCCATCCCGGCACATAAACAAATCTTTCTCAAAAAGGTGTTCAATTCCACCTCATTTTATTTCGTTGCCTCCTTTCCTTGACAACCAGGATTGGCCATTCTCTTGGTGATGACGGTATGTTAGGTTGTCTTTGCTGAGGTTGGGGTGATCAGGGCACCTGGGTGTAGGTGGGAGGGAGGGAGGGCAGGAGGGTACATGTTGCCTCTGTATTGGTTTGCTGCAAAACAAACACTGAACACAGTTTTTGCTTTTTTATCTTATTTATTTTTTGTCAAAGTGAAAAAGTTTGTAAAAGTGGGACATACCTGTAATTGATGCAAACGTAATGGTTAATAAGGACACTTAGTTGAAATATCAGGTTATGAAAGGGGGAAAAAAAAGAAATGGTTCGAAAAAAAAAGAAAAAAATATTGGGTAATTGCTCACAAGAAACACATCTTGGCAGCATGGTGTATTGGGAGTGATCAATTAAAAAATTGGGAAAAGGGTTAGAAAAAAGAAAAAAAACTGGGAGAAAATAGGAGAAAAATTATAATTGGTTTTGTTAACACACTTGTAAATATCAGTACTGAGTGCATTTCCACGAGATAGATGAGTAACACAAACTAACTCTAGTCACTATGGGGATTTAGTTACAAGGATTTAGAAAAAAAAAAAAAGGCAAAGAGAGCCCCTTCCCCAAGAGTAAACCAAGCTCACCCAATTTCCATCCCTCATCTCATTTTCATCCTTCAGCCACCCTTCCCTTACTTCCCACATTCCCCAGAATTATCCAGCCTCCTCCCCACCCGATTCACTTATGTTTCCCAACTTGTCTTGCGTGATGATCATCTCCAACTTATTCTTTTCAAAGGAGTAACTAGAGATTTGGTGGGGTATTTAGGGGCCCCCAGGTACTTGGCCCCTGATGTATTTGTTGAAATATAATTTATAAAGCTGTTGCTCCCTTTTCCCTTCCTCCATTGAGGGCTTTTCATGTAGACCTTTCCTGCCCCCACCTATTGAGAGCCCAGGGTGTGTTTCCATGTAGACCTCTCCTACCCCTCCCCATTGAGGGCTCAGGGGTGGTTTCATATAGACCCCCTCCTTTGAAGACCATATAGACTTCCCCTACCCTCCCCCCTCACATTGAGGGCCCAGGGGGTGTTTTCATAGAGACCTCTCCTCCGCACCCCTTCAGCCCCACCTATGTACTTTTCCATTCACTTCTGACTTACTAAATTCATTTTCCAGTTTTTCTCTTTTCTTTTCAATTATTATTTTACCTCCGTCTCACCTGACACTTCTCACCTACTCTGCGCGATTCCTCTCTGATGCGAATTACCATTTTCTGTGTGTATTTCTTTGTGTGATTTCTCTCCTCTTCGCTTGCCGTTGTTTAGCATCCTTGAAATAACTGAGAGGAATACCCACGTGTCTTTGTCTCATGTTGTCAGGAAAAGGTGGAGGAAGGTAACCAATGTTATCTATGTGTAGAATTTGTTTCTTTATCTGACCTTTGGTTTTGCTACAACAGCAACTTTCCCCCTATCACACCCATTCCTTACCTAGTAAGGGATGCCACTTTGGGAACATTTGTACCTACTCTCTCAAAATTTGGTACCTTTTCACACAATTTCCTTTCAAATTTAGATTTTACGTTTTAGTTGGGCAAAATATCAAAATGTATCTGACCTTGCATGAACGAATCACTGTAGCCCACGCATGTACCAGGACTAATTATCTAAAAAAAATAGATCTTTTATCTAAAACTATCTAAAAATACTGGCGCAAGTTTTCTGAATAGTTGGTCCAAAATGACCATAGAGAACCCAAAAAGCACTGTTTTGAAAAAACAAAAAAAACATTTTCTGATGGTGTTTAGTGGTGTACTCATGCAAATATTCAAGGTTATAGACCCAAAAATGTGACTAGGAGTGCCAGACACACACACACACAGTTGAGTAAAGAGAAAGGAATCTATAGCCCACTTAGTTGGTTGGTTGGGCGGACCATTTGTGGGGCTATGTGATTTGATATTTCATTTCACTTCTAGCAAGGTATTTCTACTGATTTCTGATCCATGCCATTTACTCATTGCGGTAGATTGATGGCCTAAGTAAAGTTGTGATAAAAAAACAACTATGAAATCAAGATGAAAGAAAATATTGGATTTTTTTCTCCCGTTCACTGTTCTATCTCTATAGTCGTATCACATTCTGTAGAAGAGAAATACATCATTACTTTGATTAATGCGGTTTCTGATGTAGTACAGTCAAGGTATTGCTGTATTAAGTGAGTATAAGCTGGGAAAAAAAAATGCTTCTTAGTTAGTATTACAAACTGTCAACCAAAACTGTCACCATAGGTTTCTTTCAGTTTTCCAGTTGGTCTAGCTGGCCATGCATGAATTTATCACACGTATTGATGGCATCCATTATGTTTGAAGGCTTGAAATCTTAGCATTTACTCACGTCTAGAAAAAAAAGTTTTTTGATTTTTCAACCTCCTCCTTCCAAATACTTACTTTGCAATGCAAGTTTATGCTAAATTGATCCCTTAGTTTGTGTCCGCTTGACTTTTCCATTGATCACTGACTAACAAAAAGCAAGAGAAGTAACTTATTCTTTGATCATCCTCTCTCCCAATTGTTCGAATTGCTCACCCCAAACATGACATGCTGAAAATATATGTTGGTTTTGTGATGGTTTCTATTGAGTAATAAACCAGACCTGTAATGGTAATATCTAAATCTATGGTAACCATGGGATGTGAATCCTACCTTAATATTCTGGAGGTTTAGTTTTTTGATTTATGATTCACTTTGATGGGCTTAGTATTGCATTAGGCCTTATTAAGGGGAACAGAGATTGGAAGATTTTGCTGTGTCAATCCTCATAGTTGCCTTGAAAATCAGCATTCAAGATCCTTGATTTTATTTTCCTTGGATCAAACATCAATCATTGGTGCTAATTGGAAACATGCCCCTAAATCACCCAGCACGTCCCGGTTTTGTGATTTACTTGTCAGCATAACTGAAACTTTCATGATTTTGTCACATTTTACATGATTGTTGCTCTATGTGATCCTTATATATGATCCTCAACAGCTAGACTAAATAAAGGAAGCCTGCATCAAATCACATGCCTGTTTATCTTATATTTATCTCTACGTATCATGCTTCATTGGCTGAAACTTTCATAGTTTTGTCACGTTTTGCATGTGACCCTCATCAGCTGGACTATGAGAAACCCTTCTTGGTACCTGATTAGTGACAATCGTTACCACTTTGATGGACACATATTTTGCTCTCAGTTCAGTACAAAGGGCTTTCTATCTATTTGAATCCTGATTAATTCATAATCATCTTCAATTGATGTGTCCAATGCTCTGTAACCAGTAAACTTGAGGATCTTCCATCAGAAATGCTTTCATAGCATTCTTAAATTGTCCTGGCACAATAGGGTAGTAAATGAAGATGCTGTTTTGAAGGAAGGGGCTGGAGCCATTAGGTAAGCAGGTGAAACCTCAATTCCTTCATTTGGGCACGTACTAATAATGGATGAGTTCCCCCCCTGCAGGTCACTCGCTTTACTGGTTGTTATAAGACAGTAATATGGATGGGCTGAAAGGACCCTGGGTTCCACAGGACTTCATCATCTCAGAAAGAGACGTTCAACTTGAGCAGGAGCTAGGAACTTAGCTGCGGACTGCAATAAATGGTAAAAAGTTGTTACCCGATGCCCTCAACAGGAGGACCTAATTGTTAATGAATAAAAATTCATACTCACAGCCCATAACTTATCCTCTTGAAATATCTATTTTAGAGCAATAAGACTTTTTTTTTTTTCTTTTTTTTTGTAATACATATCAGAGTTATTTCACTTAGAGGAATTCCTCTTCATCTCACCACTTCACCAGAAACAGTCATTCTGAAGATGGAATTTGCAAAATTTTGTTTGTGTCAAGACAAAAATTCTTTAATATTCTCAAGTGGTTTCCCATGCAACTGCGTTTTGGTGATATTTTTAGTGGAAAGAAGAGCCTTGTAGTTATTTTTAAATTTCATACAGTAGTCCCCCTCTTTAATGCAGGTGTTGGGGTCAAAGAGAGACAGCCTCGTTATAACTGAACTGTGGATAATCAAAAATCAGTTATAAATCTTTTGATAAAATTCTATTGTCACTCAAAGTTTAATGGAGAAGTGGGCTGTAATACCATAGGTAAAAATGTTGGGGTTGATCAAGCAACTGCTTTATATCGTATTATATAGGGGAATGCCTGTATTTCACCAAGTTTATGTCAAGAACATTTAGTGACTTAATATTGTTGTGGCCTTTGTTACAAAGTGTGGTTTTATCATTGTTTCCATTAGAATGTTGTACTTGAGATATATGTAGTACCACTCAAAAATGATATTATATATGTATAAATTGGTACTTTTGCTTAGGACCAGAGTATCTGTATGCAATGCAAGGATTGAAGTGTGGCTCCATGACCCTCTGTAGTGTAGTATCTGCTTGCAGTACATTCTTTGATAGCTTTGTGCTGGTCTAATACTATGGCCAATGATGGCGTAATGAGGCTTGGTATTGCTAAGTGCTGGAGGCCTAGGAATCATTCTGCGTCCTCGAAAAATAAGTCTGCCTAGACTGGGAAGATCAGTAAGCATTGGAGCAGCACCTTCCCATTACACTGAAAGGCAAGGGTCAGGCTTACCCTGACACCTTCGTAACACCGATTGTGGGAACTGGAGCATATGGAAACCCACATTAAACCGAACTTATATCACATCTTATATCACACATTGTGGGGGAGCGAGTAGATATGGACCAAAGTGTCACACCTTGGCAATTCTACCCAGGATCAGAGTGTAGTATCTGCTTGCTGATTGGAAATTTTTGTAGTCTTGGAAACTTTGTACTTTAATACTTTTAAGGTGTTGTTGAATGTTAATGCTGAAAAAGAAATTTCCTTTTTAGAAATGTATGGAGTTCCAAAGCATCTACAATGTTATGTCATGCAAGTCAGTTATTTTCTGATCGCTTATAACGTACTGTGTTCAGAGTTTTCTGTGTTTTATACAGAATTAGATGTAGATAACTGTTGCATTTTATGTGTGTGTATTTCTCAAATTTTGGTCAAATTAACATCTATGATTATTCTTTTGAGGCTCAATGGTATAAAGGTAACAGTCTCTTCTCCTGATTTTTAGAAATCCATTTATTTCTTGGTCATCATTGAAATTTCTGGTTCCTGAAGGGTTAAAGACATTACAGCATGCCATGAATAATGTCTTTGTTTTTCCCATGATGCACTGCTCCTTGTAAAATGAATAAAATAGAATGTAACTTTGTTGTCACCACCATTAGTCATTGACATTGTTTTATGTCTGTTACTAAAGGTTATGTATTTTGTTTTCCCATTGTCTTCTATCTCCTTTCCACCTCCACATCTTTCTCTTTTGATTCACATTTATTTTCTTCTTTCTTTCTTTCTTTTTTGGACAGCATTTTTTCGGTTATTTTCTTTGCATTTTTTTCATCATCTTCTCCCCCACCTCCTTTCTTTTTTTTTTTTTTTTTTTTTACTATATTTCTTTTTTAGCCCTTTTTTTTCTTTTTAATTTTTCATCATTTTTTTTTTACTGCCCTTTTTTTGCTTCCCAGTCTCTTCATCAATCTCTTGGGGATTTTTTTTTTTTTTTGACAGTTTTTTTTTTTTCCCTTTTCTATTTCTTTGTTTCATCTCGTCATTTTTGTTTCTTTTAAGGTCAGTTAGGTTTACGCAAAAGCTAGAATGAAAAAAAAAAATATACATACAAAACAAATTCTCAGCCCCTTATCCTATTCTCCCCTACCCCACCCCCATACATCCTGTAAATCTTTCGTTCTAATGATTATAGATGTAAATGTAAAATAGAAGAAAGGAGAGAGGAAAAAAAGTATCTGACTAAAGAAACAAATTTGATGAATGTTGCACGAGGTAGATGTATGTTTGGTGTGAACGGAAGTTAGTTATAATGTAGGTAACTTTTTTCATCTTTGATAAGTTCACTGTGAAACTTGTGGGGCGCAGAAAGTGGGTGTGGTAGTCTTTGTTTAGCAAAGTCTACCTTTTATCTCTTGTGTGGTACAAAGAAGATGAGAATGGTATGGCAGCACTATTCTTGGTATTCTGTCACAGAAAATGGTAAAAGGTTAAGACGATTGTAACAAGGCTATTTGGTAATGAGTTGCGACACAGCAAAGATGTACACTTCAGCTTTGTTATTCATTTCTGTCATCAACTTCAACATATATATATATATATATATATATATATATATATATGTATATATAGTCTAGAAAGCTTTACAGCTTTAAATACTAAATACATATAAAATGAAAGAAATTCCATATCATTTCAGTCAATTATATCCTAATATCTGTTAATGTAATTTATGTAATTTTCTACAGTGTTTTTTATATTTTACACATGCTTTGATATTATGGTACTATGTGTGAATTTTTCTTGTTGGCATCATCAGTTGTTTACCATATAACTGTTTTGGGGATTTAAAAACAAAACAGTTATATTAATATGCCCACCCCCAGCAGTGTTGATCAAATACCCCCCCCTTCCTTTGGTTATGATTTCAATATATCTCTCATATCATATTAGATTTAGTTTGGTATTTTATGTTGAGTATCATCATAATGTATTGTTATGGATGCTAATTTATATTACACATCATTTAATTTTTTTGAAACACAGGGTTTATGTAGGTTACGCAAAAAAAAAAAAAGATTTGACGATGATGGATCAGTAAGTATAACAATAGACATGACTTGTTCGGGTCACTTCTATTAAGTGTTCATCTATGTGAATATTAAATCTGTTGTGCCAGTTTTAATCTCAATCTATATGCAAAACAATATACGTATGTGTGTGTGTGTGTATATATATATATATATATATATATATATGTATATATATATATATATATATATATGGTTAGTCACTTAGTAGAAACTGTTATGTGACCAACATCTTTTAGCAGCATGCTGAATGGGGGATGATGAATTGAGAAATTGGCTAAAAGTGGTGATCAATGAAAAGTTACTTTTCTTGCCTTTTGTTATAGCAGTGATCACTAAAAGGGCTGAATTTTTCAAAAATAGGCGGGCACAAAGAGTGATCAATTTAGCATAAACTTATATTGTAGTTTTTAACATCTATATATAAAGAAGAAACGTTGGTTTGTATGTATATCTGTACTCTTATCCATTGAAAACTATGCATCCAGAACAAAAAAATAAAACTATTATCAAATTCAGCACATCTTTAATTACCTACAATATACATATTCACGTTGATAGGAAAAAAATTGAAATTATCTGGTTCAGCTGTAGCTACCCACCCTACCCTGTTATTTTACACTATTTAGGAGGTTTTCCAATGATGTCATAAGTAGAATTTATTCTGACCATATTTATTTTTCATTGGAATTTCTTTACATGACTTTTTGACACTACAGTTGTTCAATTACTGACTGTGATGGTGAGTTATAATTCTTAGTATAATTATCAATTACTACATCATTTCAAGTAACTAACCTTTTGTGTGCACATTATTTCCTTTGTGCACTGGTTGCAAAATGTGTGCATGAACACATGCACACAGCTTACAGGGAACTATGATGATCACTTATATTTTCAAATGTCTGCTACATTCCATAGAATGACCATTTTATAGGAATTGATGTGTATTGATTCTACCTTTCTTCAATTAGACGCTTTATAATATTATATCCATTTCAACAATTGATGTGTTGATATTTTTGTTCATTTTTTTTCCTTCATTCATCTTCTTTTTTCCTGTTTTTCTTCTTCTATTTCTTTTCCATATTCCTTCCTGTAAGTGTGACCAGGGAATATGGTTCTGCTTTAATGAGGTTTGTGGGTTGAGGATTTAGTGGGGGTTGACATTCCATTTCCAAGTAGCATAAAGGCCAGACAGTGTATCTCGGTATCTTCTACCCCTTGTGTAACTACCCCTTTATTCATAGCCCTCTTTCCTTGACCCTACCCTCTCCTTCAAAGCCTGCACCCCAGAAACATTTTGTGGTCAATAACAAGACTTTAGGCGATTAAAAACCTCTGCCAATGAAGTGGATAATGTGCTAATGAATGTCTAGTGGTTAGACTGAATGTTTTGTTTGGTAACACAAGGATGTGCTGGGTTGGTGATGTGGGGGTCATCCTTTCAATCGGCCCACCCAAGATTTGTAGAGGCATATGGACATTTTTTTGCGTCCGATTTCTGCTACGTGTAGGTGTAGCCTTCTCCTCTGCTCTCTGTTTAAAATAATTGGGTGTTTATGTATCCTTGTTTACACCGGTTCCCCCATTAATACCATTTCATTCAGAATCATTTCATTTTAATGCTGTCAAGAAAAAGAAGAAGATATAGATATATGATGATATAAAATATTGTTGGTGGAATTGCGAATCGAGAGATTTTTCTGACTTGACATAAGTTAGTTGCAAAATTCCTACACTTTATTACAATAAATTAAATCGCCCCCTATTCATGTAATTGTGTCTAATGGTGAAGTTGCTTTCACTTAAACATTTTCTTCTGTTATTGTCATTGTTTTTCAGGAACGTAAGCACAACATTAATGGGGGAGTTTGCGTACATCTATATTTCTCACTCTCTTTATCTATTTGAATGATTGTGTGTATCATTTTATACACGTTTTAATCTAGCACTTTCTTTTAGAAATGTGTAATGTATTTAACAGCCATAGCCATCAAAGATGGCCAAGGGTTCTATCTTTTTTTTTGAACTGCCTGTATTTGTTTATGTGTTCCAGTGCTCTTGGTCCTACTGTTTTGTCTACTGATTTGAAAATTGGCATCTATACTTCTCCAGACCCTGTTTAAAAAAGTTTTTTTTAATTTTCATTTTTTAAATTTTTTTTGAAAAAAAAATTTTTGGATCTTTTTTGGGCCTTATTTTCATGAGTTTATTTATAATATCTAGATTCTCCGTAATCTAGATGTTTCTAGGTATTGTTTTACATGATTTTAGATTTTTTATTTTTGGCAAAAAGGTTTTTTTTACCAATTTGAGTTCTTATATTGACAGTTAATTAATAATGTCTAAAGTCTCTGTTATCTAGATGTCTCTTTACTCTATTTTAGTGGAAAATTCATCGCATCATTGTACATGTATGTTTGTTTATAAGTCTGTTTTATGGGATTTTCTAAATATAAATACGTTTTTCTTGCATTGCATTCACATATGTTTGATATCCATTTTCATGTCATCTTTTGCTAGCAATATCACACAGCAATAAAATGGATGTTGGGAGCTGAGCAGTTAAAGGCATGGAGAATGGAATTAGAGAGCAGGGTTCAAACTCTGTCTGAGATAGTTTGTGCTCACTTCTTGTTTGAACTCTGTTAGCAGATTCCATTTTCTATGCTGCTCACTACTCCACCTCCGACCCCTTCAATCATTTGGACTTTCTTATTGTGGTACTCTTTCAGGAAAAATATTGTTTATTGTCAAATTCCATCCTTGCATTCTTTTACTTCATGGTTGAGTTATTGTCTCTCCTCATTAAAGCTGGGATACTGAAGGCAGAGTCGCTGGTGTTTATTTTGACTTCCACATTGAAGTGACACGTCTCTCGGACTTCTATTTTGTTGTGTGTTTTTTGTCTTTCTGTTCAGCAGCTGGACAGAGGCTGGAGGCTGTGCTGGTCATGGAAAGACAATGAAAATTCTCACTATAAGGGGTCAAACACTCTCGGGATGTCCAGAAAATAACGATTGAGACATAAAGAAATGTTAGAATGCAAAACTAATTTTAGAATTTCTCCAAATTAGTCCTTGTTTAAAAATTTTGTTAAGTCGAAAAAAAAAAATGTTTAGTTGATGTTCAACAGAAGTGAAACAAAATAAAAAGTGAGGCTAAAATAATAAGTCTAACTGGTCTGGTTAGTCACTTAATAGAAACCGTCATGGGAACAACATTTTTTGACAGTTTGTTGGGGGTGATCAATTTGATCACTCCCTTCACCAATTAACTATGTTACTTCCCTTGCCTTTTGTTGCATCACTGAAAAGTCTGAATATAAGAAAACAAAACAATTGTGAATACTGCGGAACTCTAACTAAGGAACCAATTTAGTATAAAAATATATTGTAAATTGCTCCCCCCCCCAAAAAAAAACAAACAAAACAAAACAAAAAAACAAAGAAAGCAGAACAACTCATGGGGGGATATTTTTAAAAGACAAGAACTTTTTTCTGAGTCCATTAGTGCAACCTGTTTGTGTGATACATTGATAGATAGATTGATTTCCTGTCAGAACTGAAGAAACCTATATTGACTGTTTAGGTGGACAGTTTCTTATAGCAAAAGGAAAAATAAAAGAAAAGAGAATTAATGTGGGTGATGAGTATTTATTAATAAGCTTATGAAATAATCCATCTCTTAAAACTATCAATTCAGAGTTGATGTACTTGTGACTATGATGATGATGATGATAGTTATAAGGAGGTACATTTCGGTACTTTTTGCAAGACCAAAATAGAGCAAATTTGGTACTGAACAAAGCTATTTGGTTCCAAAAATAAAGATTTGGTACTGAAGGAAAACTTACAAAAAGATAACAATCCTTCACACGCACAAAATGATATGACATAAATATTCATGAACTAAAGAGAAAAAAAAAGTGTACCACAGTTGAGTATTAGTCAATCCTTGATTTCTGGTCATACAATAATTTATGGTCAGGTTTTTTGTAGACATGGGTTGTTCATAGTCCATCCCATTCTGTTTGAATTTCTACCCTATGAAATATTTGCCTTCAGGACTCGACCTATACATGTGTATACGCAGAATTCTTATCCATTTTCCTGCAAGCTTAGTTTCTTGGATAGATTCTAAGTTATTTGACTATTTTGGTACTGAAGCTACTTAATCAGGTTCCAAGACCTTGCAAATTTGGTCTTGTACTGCAAAAGACATCTGGTAACCTTGAGTTATTAGAAGATAGAACAAACAGTAAGATTTGGTATTCTTAACTCAAACCAGAAGTGTTTCTAAAAATAGGAGACAGGATGGCTTAAACAGTTATCAGTGTCATTGCATTCTCTTTCTGAAATAATGATTTTGAGACAGACGTAAAGAGACAAAATAAATAGACCAATGGAATTGGATGACTCTGCTGCCTGACATTCTTACAAAATAATTTCTCTTGAAACTTGCCCATCAAGGTGGACAGAAACCCATTTACCATTCACATACTCAATGTAGAAATACTTGGGGAAGTTGAATTCTTTAGTGATTGGTCAGAATTATCACTTCTACCAGAAAGTGAAAACAAATAAATAACAGATGTTGGTTTTGACTGATTAGATTATTTGATTTGTTTTCTTGAGCAAAACTGGTCGACTAATTTTAAAGTTTACTTTCAAGTTCGACAACTTGCAGGAATTCATTAAATCATTTGAAAAAATAAACATCTCCAAACACCTTTGTCAATATTAAAAATATAATTTGAGCTGTAAAGGGTTATCACCCTTGCATGTTGTTGTTGTAATAAACCACCATTTTGTTGTTAATTTTTTTAAATATATTGTTTATGTATATTCATGTTGTACCATATATTTTGTGAATTTTCCTTCAGTACCAAATTTTCATTTTTGGAAAGTAATAGCTTTATTCAGTTCCAAATTCGTCTAATTATGATCTTGAAAAGTACTAAACGTCAACACTACCTCTCCCCCATGATTAGAATAGAGAGAAAGTCTGGTTATTCGATTTGCCTGTCTCTTATCAAGATGTCAGTTCTCCATTTTTGAGGTAGAATAGTGTCTTCCACAGGTGATTAATGTCCGATAAAAGTCATGGATTCTCACCAAATAGAATCTGACGAGATTAAAGCATTTGTTTTGATGAGACTATGTGTGTTGGGCGGGGGTCTCCCGCTGTTTTCTTTAAGGAGAGATGTGGGTGATTAACAGTTTCTTGATATATGCTCTTTAACCACCCTTAATTCTTATCCACTCATTATTCATCATTGACACACGCACACACTCACACATATATATTGAAATACATTAAACTATGCCCACGGAATAATAAAAAAAAAATTTGAGATGTAACCCCTATCTCTAGAATTTTTCATTTCGCCTTCCAATTGTCATTTTCATCTACATTCTGTTGGATCACTACACATCCACAATGCAATCATATATATATATATATATATATACCATCCATCATCAGACTAAGCCTTCAGGAAAAATAGATTAAAATACATCTTTTTAATCTAATTTTCACATATATTTATATTGTATCATACCTTCAGCATCAAATCTTTATACATATTCATATGTATAGGAAAATGAGTAGATAAATTCCAAAATAAAGGTTTAATGAATTTAAGAAGAAAGTGAAAAAAGGAAAGACAAACTTTTTAGTTGTAGTTTTCAGGTATGATAATTTTTAATAAATCTTTATTGGTTTCATACATGTGTTAAACAGGCTGATGTGATTCTGCTTCTGATTATACATACATACATACATATATGACAACTCACCCACAATGCATAGCTCCTGGCAGTGGACTCTGGTTCCACATGGTACATTTTAATACACACTCACACAGCACACACCACTGATGATGGGAAAAATCCCGAAACATGTATGGACTATTTACTTATAAGGATTAATAAACCTTACCTCCAAACACCTCACACCCGAGTCTGTCTCACTCTCTACAGTACACATTATATATATATATATATATATATATATATATATATATATATATATATATAGCAAGAAGAAGAGACAACAGGTAGAGCTAAAAGCTAACCAATTGATGCCTGTGGAACAGTAAATGTGGTAGAAAATACCTGACTCAAGATGGGGAGAAAAGATTGATAAGTTTGCCGGTAAGACATAGCAAAGATCATCATAATCACGTTCGCCATGAAAGTACGATGGGAAAGGCCTTTGTCTAGTAGTGGACTTTTAATGACTGATGATGATGTTATTAGTGCTTCTTTTCTTGAAAAAAAAAATCTCATAAAAATCCAAATATATCCTGAGTTTTCTTCTCTCGTACTCACACTGTGTGTGCGTGTGTGTGAATGCAATTCTGCCTCCCACACATACACACACATAGGTATAGACAAAGATTTATCTTTTTTTGCCATAGATTATCCATTAAATGATCCCCGGCCATTGATAGTCCCCAGTTGAGGAATCTCAGATTTCTTGAGAAAAAAAAACCTCCTCCAACCCTTGTGGTGTAAGAATTCTCATATGAAAGGCCCAAAGCAAATAATAGTATCAAAATCTCTTTGGTCTTAGACCATTTCCTGGCCTTTTCATTCCTTCATGGAGCTCACTGTCCATTCTATCCACACCAGGACACCACCACCTACCCTCATCTCCTGTTGACACTTAACCCCGTTCTACCCTTTCTTATCCTGGGAGATCTGATAACTTCTAATTATTGTTCGGTTTGAAAACCTCCCAGATTGTTTTCTGTTTAGTAATGTCTGGCTAGAAAAGGCTTTCTCAACCTTTCTTACCTTATCGCCCATTATACTTATTTTTCAAAGTGATGTCCCTTCCAATAACTCTTAATGAAACATTCCAGTTATTCAACCAGTAGTGCCAACATAGGTTTCTTCGGTTTTCAAGTTGGTCTGGCTAGCTGGCTATGCATGCATGCATCATGTGTACAGGCTGCACTAATAGAGCTAGAGAGCTGAAATTTCCAACATTCACTCCTTATGTCTAGAAGAAAACTTTTTTGTTCTTTGAAGATTCCCTCCCTGAAAATGTTTTTAGTGGTAGGAGGGGGTTCAATTTGCAGTACAACTTTATGCTAGATTGGTCCCTTAGTTTGTGTCCACTTGGAAATTAAGACTTTTTGTGATCACTGCCCAACAAAATCTGAGAGAGGCAACTTATTCATTGGTCATGCCTTTTTTTCCAATTTTTTTCTATTGATCATCCCCAACAGGGTATGCTGCCAAAAGAGGTTGGTGACGTGATAGTTATTTTGCAATTCACTTAGTGGGAGTAGCATCCCTTTACTTATTAATTTCAGTGACTTAAAATAAAAGATCACCTTCCTTGAAAGAAAAAATCTGTTCATGGGTGACCATTTTTTCCCCTTCATTTGTAGTTCAACATTCGCTGTTGACCCTGTTGGGATTAATAGTTTAGGCTGAAGGAAAAGCTCAAAAACACACTTGCACTTCTGCTATCAACTCCAATCCAATAAAGTTGAATTGATGTTGAGGTGATCGCCATTATTCAATCCACACAGCCTCAATATTCAATATGGCTGCGAGAAAGCAAATCAAATAATCTAATCAGTCAAAACCAACATCTGTTGAAAAATGAACAAGGGATCGATTCTCCGATTAGAAATTTGGAGGGGGGGTAGACAGGGAGGCGAGGTTCTAAAATTAAAATCAGGCAAGAACCTATGGCCAAAAAAAAAAAACAGTAAACAAGGTCAGTTGTTCTATCAATAAAATTAAATAGTCCGAGTATCACTTATCACTTGTTTCCTAATAAGCTTTTGCTGTTACCATATTTTCTAATGTAAGTCAGATCATGTCGGGTATACTAGTTCTCATAAGATCACTTCAATCCTGGTCATCACCTACATGGTTAACCATCTTGGAACACTGGGTGCCATAAGCTGAATCATACCTAAAACTTAAAGAATGGTACTTAATGTCTCTCTGCTAAAGAGTAGGGCTGAGGGTTTTCATCTCTTCTCGAGGTTAAGGGGTTGGGATAGGACTAACAACTCAAGCCTTTCTTATAACTTTTTTCCTAGCCAGAAACCAAAATTATGACATTTTTTCCTAGGACTTTTTTTGGTGGGTTGGTCTACATTATTATAGCTTGTGTCTTGTATAGTAGAAGACCCCTTCCTCCCCTTTTCTAAATTTGGTCTACAGACCAAATATTTATATTTATACATTACATCCAGACATTTCAAGTAATGTCAAGATGAGGATATAAAATAAAACAGTTGATGGTACGAGGAGAGAAATAATGGATTTTGTAAGTACAGAACCAAGAAAAAGACTTAATAATGAATTAAAGGTTGGGGATTGAAGAGACGTGGTAGCTTTGAAGAGACCAGACTCTTCACTCCAAGTGTGTGTGTGTGTAAGGTGGGGCATAATGGTATTTGTTGAAGTTATAATAATGTTGAGGAAGACCAGACACCATAGCAATCAAAACACAAGAGCCCATGTCAAACACAAGTTCACATTGATGAGGTCTTTAAAAAACAGACCACCCCGGCTACCAACTCCCTGCCCTTAATAATACTGAGGCTTCTTTCATCTTGCAGGATATTTTTTGAGTTATCAGTAAGATTGTGAAACCGATGATTTCGTAAATCCCCTGAACATTTCAGTAATTTCATGAAATTTTAGTTCTGCAGTCTGTGTAGTAATGGTTAACAAGCTTGTAAAGCTGGCCATTACTGCTGTAATCAATTCACTCCTCACTGTGGCCTTGTGTCAAACTTAGCCAAACTTGGTGAATATCACGTATATTCTGCTTCAGTATATATTAACCGAGTTAAGTTTGACATTGTTTTTTATTTTATTAACTTTGTCTAGATCTTCAAAAATGTTAAAAGTGCACTTGACAAAAATATGTGAAGGTTCTTTTAAGCCTGGCAAAAAAAGGTATCTTGCTGATACATTATTTGTCTATTGAGAGGGATGTCGAACATTTAGATATTTCATTTCGAAACAATTGTCATTCTTTACTTTATTTTATGTTTTTAGCTCTGACAGCAATATTGTGATCTACCCTTAAATTTAAAAATACAAGTGTACTCATGTTGTCAAAAATGACAATAGTTTTATTTTTTCATTTTTTTTTTTTTTTCCAATTCCGCCTGTCTAGGTTAATAGTTGCCAATTGTATGATCCTCTTCCTCCATCGTATACAATCTGACCGAAATTCTTAATGCCTAAAATTTTTTTCTCTTCAACAGGATGAACCAACTCTCTTGCAAGAATTGCGTGAAGATGTGCGGCTAGAGTGTTCGAAGTTTGGTGATGTTCGCAAAGTCACTATCTACGATGTGAGTCTTTATTTAGTCTTTGATTATTTGTATCTGTAAAGTGATTCGCAAATCTTTTAAGAATCGTTTCCTCTGCTTTGATTGTATCCAGTGTCCGATCTTTCATTTCATCTGTCCGACAGTTTGTATACTGATCATCCTGTGTCACTTGGGTTGATGCCCTCCCTTTGACCGTTCTTTCCTCTACTTTCCATCATCAGTTGATTCTCCCCTTGTCTAGGATCTTTCTTTCTCTTCCGTTTCCGTGTTCTTGGATACCAAACTACTATTTATGATGTCGGCTTCGTAGCATTTCTCATGTAGTCAGGAATGTTACCTGTTGCGTTAGACATCAATAAAATTATCTATAACATTTTTGAAAGTAGGAAATTGAAATTCAGATGATAGCTTCAAACAGGAGTCTGAGATATTTGTGATAGCTTCATAAGATCATTTTGGGATTGAGTAATGTACAGGGAGTAACTTTCAAGAACAAGAAAGTCCCATTAGTCCTAATAAGAAGGGTATACAACCAACGCATCCTACCGATGGTCAACTATGGACCTGAAACATGGGACCTAACCAAAAGACAGACCCTCAAACTGAGTAGCATACAACGTGCACATGGAAGGATCATGCTCAACCTCACATGGAGAAATGATAAAACAGTAAAATGTATCGGGGGGAAAAAAACAGGAGTCAGAGATGTCATGGAATCCATTAGAAAACTCAAATGGCAATGGGCTGGTCATATTGCAAAAATGGCTGACAACCGAAGAACATCACTACTCACAATGTGGATCCCCAGAGATTACAAGCGTAACTTAGGCCAGCTGAATACAAGAGAGTGAGATTAACTAGACAAGTTCAGAAAGTATTGGCTCTGCAATGTCCATGATAGAGAGGTCTGGCAAATCCTGAGGAAGGTCTATGTTCAATGACTGACGTTAAAAGACTGATGATGATGACAAAAAGTAGTCAATTCATTTCAAAAAGTTAATTTTAACAAATTTATACAATTACAAAATTGACAGAATTCAGACCAAACATTTTTGGTTTTTATGTACAACTTTTAAATGTTCAAATGTGTTTTAATATTTTCTTGATTTTTGTATTTTTTTTCAGCTTTGGTCCAAATTCTGTCAATTTTGGTGATGTATCAAGATGTTAAAATGAACTTTTTGAAGTGTATTGGATACTTTTTTCACTCACTGTATATTCATGTGTTATTTTCTCTTTGCTAGTATGTGTATATATTTTGTCAGTTACAGCAATAGCTTTCATTAGTTCACTGTTATGAACTTGAAGCGTTATTATGATTAAGGAAATTATTTGAACAAGTATCCTCATTTTGAGCTGTTTCATCTCCCCAGCTTTCATCAAGTAAATGTTGCATTTGGTAACCTTTAAAGCAAGGCTCCTCAAATGAAAGAAAATCTTTTGCTACCCTTCATTGTTATAAAAGCTTTTGGTACTAAGACTGTATATTAGTATTTTGTCATAATCTCACTGTAATCAAGCATAGAAACATATAAAGACCAAAGAATTGTCAAAAACATGTTTATAATTTATGATAAATTTTACGTTATTTATTACTCTTTTAAGATAGATTACTGAAACAACAAATTGAAATTTATTTTTCAAAAATTAGTCAAGTGTATTGAGCCATTTTACAATCAGCACCAAGAGCAGTGTGTTTTTTTTGGGGTTTTGATTTTTGATAAAAATGAAAAATTAAAAAAAACAAATTCTTGTTAAATAATCATTCTTTTTAAAAGATGAAATATTGCCACATCCAATAACCTTTATAGGGCCTGCTAGAGGGATCCTGACCCCAACTTTGAGAATCCCTGTTGTAAAAAAACTTATAAACAAAACTTTCAGTTTCATTCATGGGTGTTTTGAGTCTGTTGTTCAATCAATGCTGTTCTTAGGGATTGAACTTGGTATTATATGCTTTGTAATACTTGAAGTTGCATTGGTCATTACCTGTGAAAGAAGTTGGACATAGGTTATGTATTCACTTTTGTTTGTCTACACTATAATTAAATAGTTCTCTTTGAATTTCAATGACATTTTGTGGTAGGGTGGGCCGACAGCCAAGGAAACAATTCATCAAATTTCTTGGTGAGTCCAAGACTTGTTTTTTTCTCTACAGAAGCTTTTGTCATGGCTTAGTCTGAGATTTACCAGGTGACACCCCCACCCTAAAAAAGGCTAAAGATTTGTTAGACTATAGTCACCAAAATATAACTTGATGACTCTTGCGTTACTGAGATCATGGCGATTACTAAATAAAGTATTTATCATTACGTTAACTATCAGCAAATTACTCTCAACACATTCGTGAAATATTTCAGCAACTATAGGCCACAACATCCTTAACGTTTTTTTTTTGGCTCACCTGGTATAGTTTGTTTAATTTTTAGATAAAATGACATTGGCAGAGATATATGCTCTCAGAACTCTCTATTTCCTCTGCTCCTTCTTTGTCCAATATGATTTATGTCTTTGTGAGCAAGTGAACTGCCAAGTGTGAAGATTGTACTTAGAACTCCTGTGAATGAAAAACCACAGATAACAATGTTTTTATCCACTTGGTTATTGCTTCAAAGATAAAGACTGAGATGCTGGTCCAAAATAAATAAGTCATTGCTATGCAAATCTCCTAAATCTACATATGTAAAATGCAATGCATTTCCATATATTTCATATATGCCATCATTTTTGACTGCTCAGGTAAACTAGTCTTCTTAGAATTTCATTGAAAAGAAAGTAAATACATATTTATGAATATATATATACTAGAGACTGTGAAGTAGTTTCTTTCATTCTCTTACTTACTCTAAGACTTGATAAAGTTCACTACTTCAAATCTGTTAATAGTCTAAATAAATCTTTGCGTCGAATCAATTTCATCTGTGGTTTAATCAAAAAATGATTGAGCGCATTCAAGTTGGAGAGTCCATCATTTCAAATGGTAGGTAGGAGATATTGCTGCAAATTGTTACCTTCAAGTGGAAGTGTCCATCATTATGGACCAAAGAAACAAAGAAACAGAAAAGGTTACACTGTTCATTACATAGATGAATTATAACTTTGAGCATGTTATATTCCAGGGATAGGAAAATGCTATACAGGAGTCCTCCGATATAGTGCAGATAACGATATATAAGGTGGGTTGATTGATGGAGCCCAACATTTTTGCCTTTGAGCAATAGAGACCCTTCATCCATAAAAATGTGTTTAAAAACAAGATTTCATCAAAAGGCTCATCTAATATGACTAAAATATTAAAGTTCTTCAACTTGCAACTACTTGATATAAAATCACATGGTGTTTTACACATTATTTCTTTGATTTTGTGATTAAAACTGCTTCGTTCACTAGTGAATTTGTAATTGGCTTTAGATTACAACTGGGGTCCAGTTATAATGCATTTGTCTTTCTTGGACCCCTAACACCCACGTTACAAACAGGGTCTATGTATTATTACAAATATTAGTCAAGGCAAGCAACCACTCCAAACTATTACTACACTCTTCTCGTTCCTTATAATTTCTCCTTCCTTTGTCAGCCTCCTCTGTTCCCAGATGTTTTGGTGGCAACTGAGCCATAGTCAGACAGACAGGCAGACACAATAGATGTTGGCAGAGTGTAAGTTGGCATCCATCACTGTCAGGCTGGGTGTTTATCATTGAGTGACACCAAATGATTCTGTCTTTTTACATTAGGGTAGATGTAGATCACACTGCTAATAAATAACTGAACATGGTGGTGTTTCTATCCTTCACTAGATTCACTGGGTTTGACTATTCTAACATTCGGATGGGGACGTACACAAGAGACAAATTTGATTGTGAAGCGTGTGTGTGTGTATGTATATATATATATATATATATATATATATATATTTATCATCTGTTACAAGTTCACTGTTGGACAAAGGCCTCTCCCATCTGCTTCCATGACGACCTTGATTATGCTATCCTCTATCATGTCTTGCCATCAAACTTTTCTATCTTATCCCTCCATCTTGTGTTTGGTCTTTTCCAACTGCATCTACTGTTAAATGGGCTCCTTTCGTTCAACCTTTTCCATCTGTTGTCCTCTTTTCCTTGCTAAGTGTCTAGCTCACCTCCATTTTTGTAAACTTGATCAATTGTATAATATATTTTACCCTGATCTGCTCTGAGATCCATGTTGATCTCTTTCTATCTCTTAGAGTTATTTGTAGTGTTGCTCTTTCCATAGCCCTCTGATTCCAAGGTTTTCATGTTGTTTTGTTTATATGTTCCACATAAGTACATCATAGTTGGTATTGTGCATTCACTGTATTTCCATTTCACTGCATTTCCACCTTGACATACATATTATGAATAATCACATGCAGAGGTTTATAGGTACTTGCATTAGTATATTATGTATATTCATATGGATATAAACATTGATTTGCTGAATGATACTTAATCTCTGTAGATATCTAATTTTTCTTCATCTATGTCTATCTATCTATATACATAGAGAGAGAGATAAAGAGAGATATAATCAAGTAAGTAATCGCTACACAAACACGTTAATGTTTCTATATTGTTTAGCCTTCTTCAGGCAAATAATTCGGTTTATTTTAGATTCCCATTTAGGACATTTTTTCTGGTGATAGGATCTTTCTTTTATTCTATCTGTGTTTTTGTTTATTGGTTTGTTATGTTCTTTTTGTTTTATTTAGTGGGGTTGTTAAGCTTGTTGGTAGTTATAAATCATAAATCAGGAGGGTATGGTAAAGGCATTTTAGTTATCAGTATGTGGTTGATCTGTCAGTACTCTTGTGGTATCTTTTCTCTCTGGGAGTATTTTGTTCTCACTTAAATCTGTTTCATTATGTTAGAGTTCCCTCTTATATGATCATAGTTGTTAATTTGATTATTTGGGGTTTGGTCTGTTTTCACATGTCCAAGATAATTTTGGTGATTGGGTTGTTCAAAGGTGGTTGTGTGAATAAGATATCTATGGTGATTATTTTCAGTATATCTATATGTGGATTATTGAGTTGTGTTTGTTAATAGAAATTTTGACACTATTTCATTTTTAAAAAAAAATGATTTTGTGTAATAATTCTGTTTTTTGTTCATTTTGCTCTAATGGCAGAAATGAGGATTTCCAATTTCTTATTTTGGGATGACATAGGGTTTCAATATTCTGGCATATATGTGTTTGTTTTAATGTTTTCCATTTTTACTGAAGGTTGAGTTCGCTAGCAGTCTCCAATAATATATTAACAGTGATGTACTATTTTTATATTTTTTGTCCATGTTTTATTGTTATGTCTGGATTTGGACTCTGGTCGGATTAAGTTTATTGTTTTTTGCACTGAGAAGAAACATTTTATTGTCATTTTAGGGTTGGATTCTTTGAAAGATTCTGCCTAACTGGTATTAGCACTGATAGGAGAAGAAATTCACATCCATAGTCACTTATCAGGAACAGAAACTAAGTTGTGCAGTTCAGCATAATAGCTATATTGTAAATAGAACCCCTTCATATAAAACTTTCAAATATTTCTTTTTTTAAAACTGACAAATTTCCAGAAAATCTGAAGCTCTAATAAATTTAAAGCACATGAAAAAAGTCAAATTTTCTCCATCGGGTCTGAACTTGGTCTGCCGATTGTATTTACCGCATTTCTGAACACTGGTGTATTGTTGCTCTCACTGATTTCTTCTGTATTAAAATGGGCTTTTATTATGTGAGTGTGAACAAAGACCCCTTCCTCCATAAATTGACAAAAATTCAATTTTGATTTGTGCATTGTAGATAAATTATGATCTGCTGATTTGGGAAATGCCTCTGTTTTCCCTGTGCAATATCTTGCCGGTTGGGCCAGCACACTTCAAGGCAGATATGTGCAGGTGGGTGTGCAACCTTTGGCAAACTGGCATAAGCCCTGAGAGAAAGAGAAATTCATATCCATGGTCACTTATAACGAATGGAAAGTAAGGTTGCAATTTAGTGTTATCGCTTCATTGTAAATAGTATTCTTAAAAAACCTTGAAATATTTACTTTCTCAAATCTACCAAATTTCCAGGAGGTTTGAAGGTCTGATTGATTAAAAGCATATAAACTTTAGAATTGAAATTTAGTACTTTGTATAATATAGACATATCCAAACTTACATTTGCACTGAGTGTAGAAAAAATAACTTCTGTCTGAGTTTGAAGTTTGTCCACCAAATCTGTTTTTTGAGGTTTTAACCACTCGCCTACTGAATTGTCATGACTTAGAAGCTGTAAATTTCAGCACCAATATAAAATCAAGAAAAAAGATGTAAGTATACACTTGCTTTCTGGGAGTGTGTGTTTTTTAATGTTTAAATAAGATCTAAAGAAGTCTGCTATAGGCAAATAGTGATCTGCTGATTTCAGGTATGCCTATTTTTTGAGGGTCCAACCACTCAGATATCGAACTGCCATGACTTTGAAGGTGAGAATTACTGCTCAAAAAGGAATTGTAAAAATAGTATCAACCCCCACCCTAACACACCACACACACATGAGTGTGTGTTCAAATATATAATGAAAAAAAAACTCCCCAGGTGATGTTGATCCAATATATATACATATATTTTGATTTCATAGATTTAACTTCAGTAATTACTGAGGAAATTGTAAATGAAGAAATAAAGGAAAGAAAAAAATCAACAGACTTTTCTTCTGAAAGCATGAATGCAGACCTCATATGAATTGTCAAACTTGTTTTTCGGAAATTCAACCTTGAAATTTGTGCTGTAGGCAAATTGTGAGCAGCTGATTCCAGTTATACCCAAAATGAGGGTCCACTTAAGCATTGTAAATTGGAATCTCCCTCTAAAATCCTTGGAATCGTTTGAGAGAATATAAAATTAAAAAGAAAAAAACCTTCTCCCATTGGACTTTGAACTTGGTCCACTAATTCTTTTTTCCAAGGCTGTAACCACTTGGCTATTGAACTGCCATGACTTCGAACCTAAGAATTACTGCCCAAAAAGAAATTTACAAAAATATCATTGAACCCACCTCTTATGTGAGTAGGTTCATATGATGAAAAAAAAACACCCTAGATAATGCTGATTCAGAATAAATGTATACTTTGATTTCATAGATTAACTTGATAGTTTTTCTAAAAATCCCTGATCAAAAAAGTACAAAGAAAAAATATTTTTTCGACTGATCGTTTTCTAAGAGTGCAAATGGAGACCCTCTTTAAAATCAACTATTTTCTTTTTGCAAAATTTGTCCTAAAGATGTATGCTTTAAGTAATCAGAGACCTGCCTTTGTTTCTGTTCAGTGATGCGTAGCTCTCGGCATCTTAGAGTGCAAACACACACGTACATTGATACTATATAATATATTATATATATATATAGATATATATAGGACAGATCAATTTATTTATACTTGATGCAATTGTATATATATTTATATATAAAATCCATCCTCTCTTTTTGTATATACAGATATCCTGAACACTGTGTATATGTTTATCTAGTGTTATGAGTGAGAAAGTGGGAGTTTGGACTAGGGGTGGGCCAATTTGGGTTCAGGGTGGGCTCGACCCCAGATGAGAATGAAAAGTCCAAACCAATAAAAGTCGAAGGCTGCCAACTAGTCTTTGCCTTTAGTGTACATTCCTTTTTTTGTTATTTGCTGTCAACACAGTCATACACTCTCCTCTCCGACCCCCTTGCTTATTGTCTGAATAGGTTACGTTAAGATTGTGAAACTACTGTGGCCTTGTGTCAAACTAACTGGAACTCCCTAAATATCTAAATGTAAATTCGGCTCTAGTGTCTACGGTGTATGTGCAGCTGAGTTTGACACAAAGCCACAATAGTTTCAGTATCTTAACACATTCACGTGAAATTGAACTCGTTTATATTTAGAAAATCACGTACACACACATCTACTGATACTGGTGCACGTACGCTTGAATACAAATTGTCTTGGAGGCATGAGCATGATAAATACCTTCTTTTAATGTGTCTACTGTGGCTTTGTGCCAAACTAAGCTGTATATACACTTGTGCAGAATATACTTGATATTCACTTGGTTTAGCTTAGTTTGACACAAGGCCAAAGGATTAGGGTACTCAATGAGGATTGAACTCATTACAGTTGTAATCATCAGCATCATGAACATCTTAACAATTGCTAAACTGATTGTGAAATAAGGTATTTCATAAGATTACTGAAATATTCTGTGATCTCACAAAATCTTTTGTTTTTACAATCTTATTGTAACACATTGACCTGAACTTGAATTCACCTACATTTACATACTGAAACAGATTCTGGTACATGGACACTTAAATCTATAAATGGGAGTCCCTCGATATAGTGTGGGAGGCTATTGTATAATTTGCAATGTAAGGCGGCTGGGTGATAGATCTTTGCCTTTATTATCTCCAACGCATTCAGAAAGCCGGGAATAAAAACAGAAAATCATCAAAAGACTTATTTTAGTCAAAAGTATTGAATTTCTTTAATTTGGAATCAATTTTGATATTTTGCACATGATTTCTTTGATATTGTTATAATGTTTGCAAGTCGTAATTGACCTTTAATTATCCATTGTTCAGTTATAATGTAATTGTCTTGGACACCAACAATCTCTTCTTAAAGGGAGACAATCATGATCAACTAAACCTGCATCTTATGCTCACACTATCTCTCATTTTCAGTTATTCATGATGTTCTTATTCACTCATCTCTTTTCGGGTACACCTTCATTTCTCCTCCTATACAAGTCTATGTCTATATATGCATGCACACATTTAGATATTAAATATTGTTTTTTTTTTCATCAGTAAGATGAAGGATGATATGAAGTACAAAAAACAGAAAATATTCAATAAAAGCATGAAGCAATGACCATTCTCCAATGATGATAATCCAGCTTTATAAAGATTTGGTGGCACAAAATCAGTAAAAGCACAAATTATGGCTTCCTGATTATTAAACCTTTTATTAAAGATATGAAGTTCAAAATGCTTTAAAGATGATAATCTGTAGGAGAAATGTCAGGTGAATATAGAGGAGGCTGCAAGACTTCATATCCAAATTCTCTAATCCTTATACACCATTAGCTAAGAGGAATCTGTTCTTGCACTGTCATAGAGCATTTCATTCAGTTTATGCAGGAACCATTTTTCCAACTTGACTTTTCCTATTGTCTCGAAATTATGTGACATGGTCAATGTTGAAGCCCTAGAATTTCCAGAAAATGCTCGAACAGTAAAGTAATCGGTAGGTTATTGGCCATTACTACCAACAATTCTCCATTAAGAACAGGTTTGGGCCTCAATCATAATTTATCATTGGTATCTATATCTTGAAACATTGTCTTATTGAACCAATGCTGAACAGTTTGCACTGTAGTATTGTTCACTCCAAATACATTGTTGTCATTATTGGCAGCTTTGGCTGCATCATATCCTAATTCGGAATTGTATGTGAAAATGAGTTCCAACTTCTAAGGGAGACTCTAACTTTCTTAACGGCTCAAAAACCTCCAATAATAACAAATTATGTTCCTTGTACATTGTATCTTAAAAAAAGAAAGCAATTATAATAATGAACCTTTCCTGTTAGTCATTATTCTCTATGATGTAAGAAAAGCAAGAAAAAGATGACATTTCTTTTGTAACAACCTAATATATCCAGTTACTTTTCTTCAAATACACAGATAAATATATTGTCACTCTTTCTAGACATGTCTCCTTACACATATCTCACTTCATCGCCATCCCTCGGATTCTATACAGTGAGTGCAAAAATGTATCCAATACATTTCAAAAAGTTAATATCCTTATACAGCTTCAAAATCAACGCTTTTTTTTTTTTTGTAAGTGACATTTTTTAATGCTTTATCTTGGTTCAAAATATTTTTTGATTTTAGTATTTTTTTTATATTTGGTCCTAATCCTGTCAATTCTGAAGTTGTCAAAGGATGTTGAAATGAACCTTTTAAGATGTATTTGATACTTTTTGCTCTCTCTGCTCATCCATCCTTCTTTTTTGTAGAAATCTCATCAGACACGACCGGTTTTATCCATTCTTGTGTTGCAGGATATGATTTTGTTCTGATTTTTCTGTGAATTCATCAGATCTTGGTAGAAATATGTTGAATATGATCTTCATCTGACTAAAAAAAATTAGCTTTTTGAATGGGGATTCATTGCTCAGACTGACCTTGTATCTTAATGATTATGAGTTCAAAACTGCCATACTTTCTGTCAAATCTATTACAGTACAGTACCATACTATTTGTCTGACAAACTTGGGATTGGAGGTGATCCAGATCTCTTGATTTTATGGATTTGAGATCCAAAGCTCAAAATATACTTGAAATATAAAATAGACAATAAGAATAGAAAAACAAAATTGTATCCAACTGATGTAAATTAATACTTTTCTAATGAAGGGACTTTTTGATTCATATTGATCCCCTTGAAATTCCAAAAATATAGATATAAAACAGACCTTGAAAAGTAAAGCTAAGTGTTGATCGAACCGTAAGTGGAACTCAGAATTCTTTGCAAAGCCCTAGGCATTTGTTTTCAAGAGATTCCTGCAAGCATGAGAGAAGTATGAATTCACATTCCTTATTTTCATATTTCTCACGTAATATGTGATCCCAAGTTGCTCATACTTGTGTTATCAGGCCCGCATACTGCGTACCAACATAGTATTCAGCTTGCCATAGTAAATGAGTTGGAAACCCCAGGTGTAAAGTGTAATAGATTTGAATAGTTAAGGGCATCTGTAGTTGGCAACCTGTGACCATTAAATTGTGTAACAATGTGCTTGTAGGAATGCAGTAACATTTCGAGAGGTGCGGAGTGGCCAAATGGTTAACGGCATAGAGAATGTTATATTGTCTTCTTTTTCTTCTGACTTTTATGACTGAATTTTATATTTGCTAACTGTAGTTTTATGCAACTCACTACTCGACCAGTAAAACACAGGAATTGCTGTAGAGATTTTATGATAATATTTGGTTTCATGGTAAATGAAGTTTACTTGAGCAATTCGAAAGATATCAATATTAGTGGTTGCTATGTAATATATATATATATATATATATATATTCGAAACCAGTAATAACTTGTCATCACAGTCAATAATTGGACAATTATGGTATCATTGCCATTTTCTACTTGAAAATATCTAAAATAGTGTGGGGAAAAAAACCATCTAGAAATATCTTGATTCTGGGGAATCCAGGTGTTATTAAAGAACTATACCAATCAAAATGAGGGCCCCAAAACAGTAAAAAAAAAAAAAAACAAACTTTTTTTTCTAATAATAAAAAAATATTTTTTTGAGGTAGGATCTAGCGGAGTACTGATGCCATTTTCCAAGTTTGTAGACAAAACATTACTGCCAGGAGTGCTGAAATACATGAACAAACACACATGCATATTAACAGAAAAGAACACATTGCCACTTTTGATGGCTACGCTTGATCAATTATTTTTGGTGAGCAGTTTTCAAAGTTCATCTACGTTTATTTTGTCCTCCATTGTACTTCCGTGTGTGTGTGAAAGAAAGAGGAAGATGCAAATAACTCACTCTTGAGTTATATTGCACAGTCTTGTTTGGAACTGGATGATCCTTGTAGATGTTGATATGCCAAAATCTAATGCTTTTGGGAAAGGCATGAATCCATGTCTCCTTCCCCCAGGCTAAACAGTGGGGAAGATTGAGCTCTTCACGTACAGTTTGCATCCAGTCTACAAGACGGACAACTCTGATTCTTGACCCAAGAACGGGACTCCCTTCAGACCAGAAATGGATTTAGAAGCAGGGAAAAGTATGGGTTGTGACCTGCAGGGTACCCTGGTCTTTGTCCAGCTGTCTTGACTTCATCTGGACCCAGGTAGGGAGAGATTACAGTGAAGCTGATGATGGGTACGACTCTCCCCTTCACTATAATCAAGCACAAGTTATGACTTCAGATCCTGCCATGTGCAGTAGCTGATATACTACTCAGAACTGAATCCATGGTCATCTTCAACTGCATAAGATGAATAACGTGTGTTTGTGAGATAAAAAGATGGATTCATTCATTTCTTGCTGCTCGTAGCCAGGCCAGTCAGAGAGTTGATGAGTGAAGAGTTACTTGGCTTTCATTATCGACTGTAGTGTAATCGGTTTCCTCCTTAAGATGATTAATGGGAGATTCTCTACATGGTACCCAGCTGTAAACTGCTACTGGTATTTCCTATGGTCACCCATTAGGGTACTGACCATGTCCAACATTCCTTAAGACGATTTTGCCATGAATCGAGAGATACAGATAACTTGGAATTGAGTATAAGCACAAAAAGAGAGTCTTCTTTGGCACTTGATGATCCATATAGTTGTTGATTTGCCAAAAACCTTTAATAATTTCATTATTCTCCTCATCTTCTGTCTATCGACACTTAAATTCTTTTATCTTCCTACTTGTAAAGATAACTTTCATTTTTGTCACTGTTACACACGCAAACACCTGTTTCCACTTTCCTCAACTCCATGACAGGTAGACGTGCGAGTGTTATTCATTTGAATCAGTCTAATAAGTATACAAAGTAAATAGTAAGTAAACAA
>OY735212.1:4269396-4409396 GCA_963457665.1 Thysanoteuthis rhombus | reverse complement strand
GAAATTCATGAATTTATTCAAACCAATATTCTTGTCACTCATTCAAAAAATCTTTTGGACAAATGAACTTCTTCTTGTTGATTTTACTATTTGCACTATATTTTTGCCTGATTCCTCGTATGGAGGGGCAGGGTGCAAACTGGGCATCCCTCCCCCCTGGATCAAGTCCTCTCATCAAGGGAAAGGGGGTGTGAAAGTCAAAACCTCAATAAAGGATAACGATGCTGTACAATTGTTTTATGTAACCCCTATTGAATGTTCCCTTATAAAAAGTACAGTATTATTATTATTATTCGCTAGGGCTATCTCGCCCCATCAAGTCACCTTGGGGTCAGGTGATACGTTTGACATCTGGCTAGATAATACAGTGGATTGGACTTGTTATCACTCCAAATGGCAAGTGAAATGTCTATTGTGTTACAGGATGGTGACTAGAATATATTCCTAATGTACCTTTTTTTCCCCTCACCCTAGAAATATATACTTTTGTTCCCTCAACTACCCCCCCCCATGGGCTGCGGGCGTCCATCTTCTTCAACGTTGTGTGAACAATAAAATCAACAAAGAGTTCAATTGTGTGAAAAATTCTTTGGATGTTGATGAATCCCTGAAAATTATAGAAAGTATCTAAATATTCTTATTTTAGTTACTGTATTTGACGGCATTGAAGACCACCCCGTTTTGTTGCCCCCTTGCCCCCCCCCCCCCAATTTTGGTTCAAAAGGTGAACTTGACCTTACTTGTCCAGCCCCACCTTGTGATAAATGAGAGAAATTTCGGGGAAATGTGATTTAAAAAAAAATATTTTTTTAATGTTCCCTGCTGAAATAGCGGAGTGGAGGGGTGCATATGCCATCAAATGTGGTATTTTTCAGTGACATCGATTTTTCCAGGGAAAATACTCTGTTGCAGATATCTTCTTGGAGATTTGTCATGTTATTAACTGATAACTATTGCATCAACTGGTTTAAAATCCATAATTAAATGAATATGACTTTTTTTGCAAGTCATTTCTCATCTGTGTGGTTTATCCCTTCTTTAATGGAAATTTTTCAATTGTTTCTTGAATGTTTTGTTGAATCCAACGCTTTTCTGCCACTTCCTTCCCCAGTTGGTCATATCGAAAGTAGTCGTCTTAATGTGGAAAAGAAATGGAATCCTCCTATGTACACATCAGTAGGGAAAGTTGCCAGCATTCATGGTTTGAATGCAGGTAAAGGCTCATTTCTAAATGCAGCACACCCCATTAAAACGACCTGAGTATCTAAGGGTATCTAATCTTTAAAAAGAATAGTCATGAATATATACTTGAACCATTCAGTCCTGATTTTTAAAATTTCTAATTTCTTTTTGTAGTTGAATTTTCTCATCTCTATTTCAAGGCTATATAATAAAAATATAATATAAAGGCAATTAACATTGACTGATAAAGAATCATTATGTTTAAGAATAATTTCTGTTGAAAAATAAGAAAATTGACTTACAAGTACCGCCAGGATATGCAGGTCTTGAATTAGTTGATAAAATATGTCAGACTTGATTGTACAGTTTGAACATAAAGATTCAAGTGGGAAAAACTTGGTTTTTGACTTCTACTGACTTGAACCCGATGAACCCGTCTTGTGTTTCAAAACTCACTACTAGAAATGATTACGGCTGTTTTGATGCCAAATGAGCGGAATTTGGTGAATCAATCACTGTATCTGATGGCCTATGAAAATGGCTGAAAAGATAAACGGTCAGAACTTGGGGAGGAGTTTGAAAATAAAAACTAGCGGATAAATATGAGGAATTTTTGGAAATACGTCTTTTCTTATTATCCCCAGCTAAAATAAGGACTTGGCGGGGGGGGGGGTGATTATATGTCATCAAATGAAGTGAATCTTTGCATAAACCTTAGCGAATGTCCTTTTATAGAGGGTGGCATGAAACTTGCTTTTCATTCTAAAACTTGAATGATTTTTTTTTTTAATAAAAGGTAAAGAAATATTCCCTTAATCACTACTGGGTTTTTAAATTTATTTGTTTATTTATTTATTTATTTTTATTTTTTTTTGAATGAATGAATTAGCTGCTTTGTTTTAGGAAGGAGGTTCTACTAAGTCTCTCAGATCTTGCAGTTCTCATTAGCTTACAGTAATGACTTTTGTAAGGGGTTAAACCTTTTCTATTTTCATTATCTATGAGGCCTCAGCAATTTTTTTTCATTTTCACTCAACTAGAAAAAAGTGGGGCACTTTTACATATGTTCTCTTGCATTCACTCATAAATCATGGTAGAATTCATATATAATTCAGAAAATTAAATGACGTGTTGAATAAAATAACATCCATATACAATACATTATAATAATACCCTGTATAAAATAACAAACTATATGTATGATACAAGCTATACATGAAAATCAAAGCTGAAATGAAGGTGTTATTTAATCAACACTGCTGGGGGGCTATGTTAATATAACTGTTTTGTTTTCAAATCTCCGAAACGGTTCCATGGTAAACAACTGATGATCTGAACAAGAGAAAATTTATACATTGTACCATGATAGCAAAGTATATGTAAAGTTTTTTAATGTTTAATGTTTGAAGCCGTAAAGTTTTCTAGATATATATGTATATAATGCTGTACAGTTCTGAACACTAAACATTAAATAAACTTTATCAATAGAAATTTTTGTATCACTTCAGTCACCCATTCCTCAATATCTTATCAATGCAATTCATGTAAACCTCCAAAGTGTTTTTTCCTGTTTTCCCTATACTTTATTATTATTGGGCAATGTATAGATTGTCTCTTGTTGGGATCATCAGTTGTTTACCATGTGACTGTTTGGGGGATTTTAAAAACAAAACAGTTATATTAACATGGTACCCCAACAGTGTTGATCAAACACCACCTCCCTTTCTTATATAGTTCATGTCATACATGTAGTTTGTCATTTTATAAAAGGTTTTATGTGTATTTTATATTGATATTATTTTATACTACTCATTTATTTTTTGGAACAGGGATTACTTACCTAGGTTACCCTAAAAAAAACAATATATACATGTGTGTGTGAGTATGAATATACACACCCACAAGTTCTAGGACAATCAATGACTGATGAAATCATTAGTAAATTGGTCTTCAATTTGTTTTGTTGTATATCAGTAGATTGGATAATTTGTCTCTGTTGCTGCTCTAATTTGTTAAAGTTTGTTGGTTGGAACATTGCCCATTAGACAAATGATCTTTTACCAATTTAACATGTTCAATTTTTGTCCCCCAAATGTTTTATTAATTATAGAATCCTTACCATCAACCACCAACATGGCTAACTGCAAGTTCATCGTTTCAGAGAAAGGAAGAAAAAAAAGTTATAGAAACAGAAAATTATATCATTACTAATTCTGACTAGCTTTTTACTTTCATCCTAACTTTTCATTGCTTTTAATCACAAATTTGAATCGATTCATAATCCTACGGCATCGATCAAACAGCACAATTGGAAAATTGAAAGCAAGCTCCTTACTTTTAATCATTTTTTTTTTTAAAAGCTAGTCAAAATTAATAATAATGCCGCAGTATTTCATCCAAGAACAAATTAAAAAAAATAATATATTCACAAGAAATGGATAGAATTCTGATGAGCCTACATCATATTAAAGGTGTGAAAATTGTGCCTGCAAGGTTAGACTTCACACAAACAAATGTTGAGCTCAAGAAGATTGGATTCCATAAACATACTTTGACTGATAGAGAAAAAAAAAGTATCAGTTTTGTTGGGAGAAACATTTTGAATTTGAACCTTTGATTAGAAATACAGGCATCTCTTGGTATAACGTGGTTTGGGATATAAGGCAGGGTAGTTGTTGACTCCACCCAATGTTTTTGTTTATATTGTCAGCCACTTGTCCAGGAAACCATGAATAGAAACAGAATTATATCAAAAGACCTAATGTGACTAAAATATCAAATTCTTTCTATCCGCAATCAATTGACGTGTAATTACTAAATATTTTACGCATAATTTCTTTGATTTTGTGATGAAAAAAACCATCTTTGTTCACCTGTGAACTTATTTTAGTTCTCATAGTTGGCTTTTGATTATCTATGGTTCGGCTATAATATGGTTGTCTTTCTTGGACCCCAACACCCACGTTATAGAGGGGGACTACTGTATCAATCAGCTGAATGGCAAAATGTATATTGATTGTTTGAGTAATTTTTTCTTTTATGAACGGATGTAATCTTTGCTCATTTATGTACATAAATACAGAAGTCTGAGTTTTTTCAGGTTCCGCCTCTGATTGAATGGAAATTGCAGTAGCCTCTGATCTCTTCTCCGTCTCATTGGAATGTTAGACAAAGTTGAACATTATCTTCCCTTGAGTGGAAGTTTAACAAAATGAAAACAAAAAGTTGAAAAAAAAACCCAAAACGCACAGAATGACTTGTTATCGCTGCACATCATATTTAAATGATTGTTCTCAAAACTACTGCCCCCCCCTGTCCTTCTGCACTTTTTGGCCACTGTTCCGTATCTGCCGTTTCTCCTATCCACCCCATTGAGAATGTGGTTATGGCACAAGTAATGCAGAACATGACACTTTAAAGAAAAAAAATAAACTTACTTTCTGTGAGAACATTCTGGATAAAGAGAATTTGTCTCTTCAAACCAATCGACTTCTGGCATTCATTTATTTCCATACAGGTGTTGCCTGATGTCCGACTATAGATTCCCGGGCGAAAAAAATGAGACAAGCTTATGTTATCGAAACTTTTGCTACGACTTTTTTATTCCGACTATTATTGGAGAGATATTCGACAACATCATACAACGGTGCACATAGTGTTTGCGTGCAAAGAATGTCTTAGTATGAGATACCTTTCCTTTTGTTTGGGTTTAGAAAACTGAGCTGTCTCATCAAGCCATCTGATAGCTATTTACAGTGTGCTGTTTCAATGTTGTTTTGTTTGTCTCAAACTGCTTTCTACGGCTAGTCACTGATCCCAAATTTTCTCCAAACCAGTTTGGTCTTAACCTGCACCTGTTTATTCTTTATGGTAGGGTTAAGATCTTTCATATGACGGAAAGCGCTTGGCTCATTTTTTTTGCCCGATGTAGTTCGTTCCTTTTAAAACCTTTTGTAAATCAATTTGATGAAAAGCAGAGAAGCAATTATCATTAGTTTCTATGGGAAATGACCCCTGGAGATGGTGGTATGTTAGGCTGAGTTTTTAGAGATGGGAGTTACATGAGACTGGGTTATAGGAGAGAGAGAGAAAGAGAGAGAAAAAAAGAGTGTGCACTGCCTCTATAATAGCTTGCTGTAAAACAAGTGCAGGAAGATATTTTTGTTGTTTGTCTTCTTCAAAGAAACAAAAAAAAAAATGGGGGGGATATTCTGTATCATGTTTCAATATTTATCTAATCCTTTTTTGCACCAAGATATTTTTCTCGTTTTTTTTTCTGAATAATGATTATTGATGATGTCTAAATATGCGAAAGATCTTGCTTGTCATATATATATATATATATATATATATATATATATATATTGTTCCTGTATTAGAAAAATGAGCCTAGTTTTTGAGCATTTTAAAAATAACTATGCATACGATGAAGTTGAACAATACATATGTGAAAATCTCTATATAATCAACTAAGATAAGACCATTCAAAAGGTGCATCCAATTTCATGAAAACCTTTGGAAAGTTCAAACTTGAAATAATGAGATGCTGTTCTTTATTTTTTATGATGCTCTTTATAGCAACAATCAAAACAAATATTGTCATAAATCATAATAACAATCAAAATAGAATTTTCAAAATACGTCATCCAACAATAATTTCAATTTAACGTCATTCTATAGAAAAATTCATCAGAAAAAACCCTGACTCTCATTTTCTCTCTCTCTCTCTCAATTCTATTTGGAGATTAGTGATGTACATTTTTTTTTCTTTTCATTTTGTTCATTTCAGTATAGATTTTTATTTACAATCAAATAACCCCCCCCTCTTATTTGGAACCGCTGACCCAAACAACTTCAACCTTGACACTGCAATGTTCTATGCACTGACCAACATATCTGGTGGATATCAACTTAATTCAATGGCCCACACACACATTGAGTTCTCTCAAATCATAGGATATAACATTGCTTGTCTTTTAGATTTCTTTTCAGTCTGTTGTATTTGCAGGAATCATCTTACATCTGGAAGTATCAATATTGTATTATTCCTGCTGGACATCTTTCATGAGTTGATTTGCATTTGTAAACATCGTTTCACAGTGGTTATTTAGACGTGACTATAATGTACCAAGAATGTTCGACACAGTTTGAGATGAGAACAATCCAGAGTGTAAACCTTGTCTCTTGAACCTTGTTCTGTAATGTTGAAGAAAAACAAACAATGAATTTCATGGACAGAATGATTCACAATGTATCAGTTAGATGTTGCTTCCTATCATTGTGACAATGAATCAACGCATTGATCTATAATTGCCTGGAACTATTAAAAGTTTTTGATATCCTGTCACACCCCCTGAGGGCTAACCATGACACCCAGGAATCACTGCTCCATGGGATTTAAATCTGGACTTTGACTTGGCCAGTACATAATTTTTATCATCCTGTTCTTTAACCACTTTTTAGTTGTTCTCGTAGAATGAGCAGGTGTCTTGTTGAAATATTACACTTCCTGCTTGGAACAACTTTTGCATGTTGGGAAATAATCCTTCCAGCAAATTTTTTCTTCCACGCTTTAGCATGTAAAGATTGATCACATTGTATAAATTCCTTAAGGCCAGCTGCCAAAAATACAGACCAAGGCATATCAATTCCACCATGATTCACAGTTCTTGATATGCAGTCAAGATTTCCTTTGAAGATCTGGTGAGTGGTTCAATGTTCAGGGGCATCACTCACAAGCTCAAATCTGGACCTCAAGGAACACTCAAACCAGCCTGAATGACAGTTCCCATGTGCAACTAAAAACTTCTGTCTCTCTTTGATGTTCATATTTGATGACAGAGCCTTCCTAGCATATCTCTCTGTCATGATGAACTGCATATTTTAGCCATCTACCATCTTTACTTGTGGAAGATTTAAAGCTGCCTGGACCCTTATTTCATGTAGTTGAAGCCGTCTGTTTGGAATGTAGACCGATTCTTCTTAGAGCAGACAGTCACATGGGAATGTTTTTTCAGGAGCTTATGAATATCAGTATGTCATCCTGAATGATAAACTGACTGGAAAGGAAATATGAAAAACTTAATCAAAACTTATATAACTCTTCAAAGGCCTCAATAAAAAGCAACTATATTTATACCAATACAAGTAAATGCTAAAAAAGATAGAAAAATTAGTCTTTGAAGAATTCAGAATATAAATGTTACGTATCATAAGTGTATCTTTGATTTGTTTACTATGATTGGAGGAAAAGAAAGATTAAATCTTGTAAAAGACCTTGTCACTTGGTCTGCTGGTATTACCACTACCACTACTACTACTACTGCTACTGCTGTCTTACTTCTGCTCCTAACCCAGTTATGGAAAACCCTCCCAGAACTTTGATTGGAAAGCCGAGCCATGATAGGATCTGCCTTATTGTTTTGAAATTATTAAAAAACAGAAAATATAAAGAGATTCAGAAAATGGATGTAAAAACAAATTTTATGTGAAGAATACTTTTTTTTGTTTGCAATTAATTCATTTATACTAAAATATATATTTTTATGATTCATCCATTTATAAATACTTTCATTTTGGTTGGTTACTGATAGTTAATGGATGTATGAAAGGACGATTGTGTTTCAAGGACTTTGAACTCCAGGTTTTATTTGTTTTGTTTTTTCTTCAATGATAGTAATAACAGCCAAGATTATCTGATTATTTAATCATAGTAGAAGACTCATCTGATGAATTACAAAATACATTTTCTCTTGATTATTACTCTGTGCAACAGGATTTTTGTTCTTGGAACTGATTTTGCCATAGTTCTTCACCATAGTCTATAGCAACTTGTCAGGGTTTTCAGCTTTGTGATCACCCTAGAATTTCCAAACCACTGTAACAAAGCTATACCAACCTCTTTTCTCCTTCCTAAGGAGCTTTTTGGGGAATTCCTTGCACTCTAGGATCTTCTTTATCTGTGGTCTGATGAAGACACTGGTTTCGACCTTTGCCTCCGACAGTGCACTATTGCAGCATCTGATAGGATGTATGATGTCTACAAGACGTATTGAAGTATGCCTACCATGGATGAAAACAAATTCTGGACACCATTTCACCTGCCATACAACAATGTCAGGACCTTGCGAGAAAACTTCACGTTTGATGATTACAGGTGGGAGTTCATCAGGCAATCCAATATGATGATATTCCTGGTGGGTCTCCAAGGCATTTTGACCAAGTTTCCCTGCTATCTTTGCCTTTGGGACGGCAGCAGTACCTTGGTGCACTGCGAAAGGTGGGGCTGGCCACAGCCGCCTAAATTCCACGTAGGGATTAACAACGTCATGTGGGAGCCCCTTATTGACTTCCGGAAGGTGTTGATGCCATTACTGCGCATAACATTAGTCCTAATGAAACAATTTGTTGCAACTCCAGATGAGGATTTTGCAACCTTCAAATCACTGAGCTAATACAAAATTACTATATGATAAAATAATGCAAATATTTGAAGGGAATACTTGCCATTTTCTATACTTTTTAGGCGATCAATTAGGGAATAACAATTATTACCCATAAACAGGAAAAAAAGTATAGAAAATCTTGCACTATGTTATAAATTTCTTTTGGCCAAGCGATTTCCATAGACACTATTCAGTGCTAAATACTGTTACGTCGGAGTTACGTTGGATACACTGGCTCTCATACGATCACCAAAGTTAAGCAATGTCGAGCCTGGTAAATACGTAGATGGATAACCGTAAGAGAATACCGAGTCCCGTAAGCAGCTCTGGGTCATGTAGAGAGCCTCTCGTAGATATCCCATTAATTCTCTTAAGCGGGGAGACAGATTTCAGCAATTTCGCAAGTCAAAGCCCCACTCTGAACCCTCTGATTGGCATGGCTGCGAGCAACAAAAAATTAATGAATGAGTGTTAAATATCAAAAGTCATTTTTCTTCTCTTCTTTCTACTTTACAATCTTGTTCTTTTTTCTTCCTCGGAGTTACTTTTACTAGAATGATTTTCCCCCTGAACTAAGCACGATTTCTGAAAGAACCGAACTGTCGGCATCATTTCTAGAACACCCGTCTCTCCACCCTATTACTCTGGTTTTCAAATCTCGAAGACTTTAGCTTTCTTCTAATTATGTTGTTCTTACGTAAAGGCATGTTGTTGCCCAGCGGCTGAGGAGACTCCCCTTTGTGCTGCCTTGTTGCTTGTGTTTATCAACCCCCCAGGTGGGGCACGGATCCTGCAGGGCCTCAGGGGCTAAAGTTTCCTAGGCTGCAGATAGCGATTTTTTGTCCAACGGCTGAAGATTCATTTACTGTCCCTAACTTGATACTTTTATTTAAAAAAAAACTCGCAGATTTTCTTTTCTTTTTTGTATTTATATAACGGTGTGTACAAAACGTATGTACTCTTCATCATCTTCTTCATCATCATCATCATCGTCATATCGTCCGTCATTGGACCTAAACCTATCCCAGGATTTGCCAGACCTCTCTATCTATCTATCTATCTATCTATCTATCGTTGCGGAGCCAATACTTTCTGAACTTGTCTAGTTCGTCTCTCCATTTTGTATTCTGCCGGCCTTGGCCTCGGTTACGCATGTCATCACTGGGGATCCATTTAGTGATCCATTATTGCAACATGACCAGCCCATTGCTATTTGAGTTTTATAATGGATTCCATGATGTCTCCATCATCCGTTTTCCCCCTGATAGATTGTGTTGTCTTGTGATCTCTCCGTGATTCTTTCATTTGCACGCTGCATGCTTCTCAGTTTGCAGTTCTGTCTCTTGCTTAGGTTCCATGTTTCAGCTCCATAGGTGACTATCGGGAGGGTGCATCTTAGATAGATTGATTAAATTTTCACTCTCACACACACGCACACATAATTCAGAACGTGCAATACTTTTCAAAGAGCGTGCAGATACTTCACTGTGATATGTTGAAAGGGTTTACCGTTGAATCTTATAATAACAAGAATATCGCGATCAAACACTCACCCATCTATTTTGGTTGTGCTCTGTTGGTCTGTGATTAAAGTGTGTTGCTTTCAGTTTGCCACACCAAGCAACAGCGACCTTTGTCTTCCATTGTTTTAAACATAGAATATGTATTTTTTTCTTCAGTGTTTTAATGTTTTACACATGATTCGAGAATATGGTACTATATATATATATATATATATATATATATATATATATATATATATATATATATATGATTATGAAATACGTTATTTTATATTGAAACTTATTTGAAACGATCTCCCATTATTACATTGTGAACGTATCACTTGGCCTAGACAGCATAAGTAGAAGGAACAATTAACAGAAATAATATTTACGTTGTGAAATATGTGTATTCGTGTGTGCACATGATAACTGGCCATTGTGCGAAGTTGACATTCGTCAGATTTATTAGTCAGCTCACAAAGCAGTCCTGTGTCGAATTTGGAATTTTTCAGATAAGTAGTTTCTATATATATATATATATATATATATATATATATATATATTAAAAAATGGATTTATGATTGGACAGAATGAATACGTTGTCGAGACCAAGTGATACATCAATCGTGTAATTGTCGGGAAATCGTTTCAGATAAGAGTTTCTAATATCCATTTCTCAATAAAACACACACACACACACACACACATATATATATATATATATTTATATATATATATGATGATCAATACTCCTCATTACTGATCACTCTTTGAATACCATTAGTGCACTTTCTTGATAATAACCGATGATGGTCGAAAGATCTCGAACCACCAACTTTGAAACGTTTTTAAAAAATTTCGATGACCTCAATCAAAGTTTGTTATTTTTAACAATATATGTTTCAATGGAGGATTACTGCCTCCTTACATACACATACACACACACACACACACACATATGAAGAGTATATATGTGTGTGTGTGTGTGTGTGTGTGTGTGTATATATAAAGGAACATTATCCGATTATGAAACGAAAATGCGATTTGTGAGAAATGTTTTCGAATCAGAGGGATACATAAAACACAGCCCATCTTTTGCACAATATCGTAATAGAGTTTTGGTGTAAAAATGCAAACAGTAAGTGGCAAAGAGGATCCATGTGGGATTAGGGCGCTTTAGAGTATGCCCTTGATGCTGGGCATCCTAGGTGCAGGTAAATACAGTCTATCTCTATGTAGGAGGATATACAAAATACCACAAGCTTTCATTTTTCAAAATTCAAGTGCATCCTCAAGGCCGGGGCGCCCTTTACGCCCCGAAAGTACTTATAATAGACGACAAACAGGCAGAGAGAAAACTCTAACATATTGAATAAGTTCCTTAATTTTGGTTTAATCTGAGACTGCTTCTCAACCAGGGGTCTCAACTCTCCACGGGGAAGGGGTATGGGCAATTGTCAAGAGGGGCATGATACTGCAGAAAAAGTACATACCACTCTAATTATTTCTGGAATTCTCTTAACAAGTGACTGCATAATATCTTGATGAACAGAAAATACAATTTTCCCCCACATATTTGTTGAACCTTATTTCAAACTGATCCTTTGGTTGAAGACGTGCCGGGTGTGGAGACAAGGTCCAACAACCAAAGGGGCGCTGGTAGTAACAAAGGTTGAGAACCACAAGTTTAAACATTGATATCTTCCGAAATCAAACCCTTCACTTCTGTTTCTTCGGGTGTTTATATTTGCGATACCCGGGGACAAACACATTGCCCTGATTTAAACGGAGAAAAACAAAATGATTGGGGTCATGAGAATTAAGTAGCCTCGGTGTCGTGGCCTCTGATCGGAAAGAGACCCCTTCTTTTTTTCTTTACTTCTTGAACATTTCCCTAAGTATCAAAATAGTAGGCATATGGCGGCCAGTGAACCACTCCAGATAACATGTGGTGGCTGGGACGCGAAAATATGTTGATTTAAAGGCCAATACAGACCCACTTGCGTGGCACACGCTCTCTTCTATAGAAAGTGATAGGTAGAAAATGTGAGCAAGTGAGTGGAGGGGATAAAGAAGAAGCTAAAAGGAGAGACAAGCTTGGCTATGCTAGGGTCAAACTCCTTTGCTTCATTAAAAATCTAAAAAGTAAACAAATCAGAATTCATTTCTCCCTAGAACATTATTATAGAAGTATGTGTCCCATTCCAACTCCAAAGTGGGAGTGAATTCGTCGATTTTTTGTGTGCCATTCTGTTATTCGTGCATGACGTCACTGGTTTGGGGTCTGGTCAGATAAACAGAGGGAGAGAGAGAATTAGGAAACAAACGGGTCGCGAGAAAATGAAGCAGATATACAGAGTTGGAGAGAGAGAGGGGGGTAAAGGGGATTGCTCAAGAGTGAAAAAGAGGTATGTAGAGAAAGAGACACTTAAATACAGTGAGAAATGACTCCCTACTCCACCAATATTCGAGATTCTCCCCCTCAAAAATACTTTAAAAAAATAAAAACAAATCGCATAGGTTTGACAAATGTAGAAGAGATATTGTGCAATACTATTCAATGAGTGCACCTATACTACACTCTGATCTTAGTATTCCGGTCCTAAGCAAATAATCCCATCATTTTTACGGGTACTATGCAAGCATATATATATATATATATATATATATATATATATATATATATATATATATATATATAATTTTGGAAAAGCTTTTTGAATGCATTTAAAGCTGTAAAGCTTTATAGAATATATATATATATATATATATATATATATATATATATAAACAAACTAAACCCCAAAAAACTGGGAAACGCATTTAAGTGAGAATAAAATTCTATCAGAGAGGAAGAATACCACAAGAATACTGATAGATCAACCATATACTGATAACAAAAATGCTTACACCATACCCTCCTAATTTATAACTTATAACTACCAACAAACTTTGCGCCTCCATTAAATGAAAGTAAAAATGTCGTAAATAGGAAACATAGACCGAATCATTCGCCCGAAGAAGCCCTAACAGGGCAAAAACGTAAACGTGTTTGTGTAGCAATTCCTTATTCCATTATATATATATATATATATATATATATATATATATATATATATATATAAAGAATTCACACACACACGCACACACACACACACACACACACACACACACACACCTCTTAATCAATGCATCCGAGTGGGGAATATAGTTATTGGAGAGTGGTGTACCCTCGTGATCCTATATCTGATCCGTTCCCCCGTCAATCAACGGTAATAGATGTAGACATGTATAGACATAGGTGCATGTGGACATATGGGTGTTTATTTGTATATTTACTTATTCGTTTCCACACACACACATATATATATATATATATATATATATATATATATATATATAGGTGTAAAGAAAGACGTTTCACATATTCATTGAAGTAACACCAACAATAAGGGACTTCACCTATCATTTTTATAGATATATAAACATCCCTATGAATACATACATTTACACATGTGCAGTGAGTACAGAAATGTATTCGATACAATTCAAAATGTTCATTTTAATGTCCTTAAACAGCTTCAAATTTGAAAGTATCAAAAGTGACAAAAATAAAAAAAAAGATTAAACTTGGAAAGCTCATGTACAGAAATTTTCGGTCCGAATTCTGTCAATTTTGAAATTGTATATCTATGTTAAAAGTAACTTTTGAAATGTAACAGGTACTTTTTGAACTCAATGTAAATATATAGAGAAAAAACAAAAAGGCCTTAATCCCTAATAGTTTTAATGATAGGTACTTTGAAGATAAAAAGAATTTGCTTGATCAAAGAAGTGAAATGCTCCCAAAATGCCTTCATATTATAAACATTGATATAACATTACTTTTGAATACTACTAATATTGTTTGGTATAGAAATCTTTTGATTTTTTATCAAATGACATATTATTATTGTGCAATGATTTTCACGCTTTATTGTAGAATAGAATTTTATTCAATATCAAACATTCACTTATCTATTTATTTATTGTATAAAAATATATATAATGTCAATCTAAATCAAAATCGAAAATTAACACATCATAATATTATCTTGAAGTTATTGGATTCAAACTAAAAATAATCCACCACTTTTGATAAATGGATAAACTAAGAAACACGCGTCGAGTGTTTTCTCTCCCTAGTTTTAAGTAAAGATATCTTTTAAAAAATCTTTTTGCTAATCTTCTCTTATTTTCGCATAAATGAACGGATCTGTGGCTTAAGTGTACTTCCCAAGAATAAATATAACTTCATCTTTTTGAAACTATCTATATACATTGAAACCAAAGATCTGTTCACTTATATGAAAACAAGAAGCGATTAGTAAAAAAATAGAAGGCAGCTTCCTCTCTGTAATCTTTAATATATATGTAAATATATAACACATCGGTAAAAACTTCTATAGGCAATTAGGACACCACAGATTAATTGAATAAGCATTTATTCATGGACGTTTAGTTGGGAAAAAATATTTATTCACCCAGTCTGTTTTCCTCATGGTCTATGAAAAAATATTCCACCAACATGTTGCATTTAACTTATCCATCCAAAAATCATATATACTAAGAAATAGATATATAATCCGACAGAATGATTTATTGCGTTATATTATATAGAAACATTTATTTGGAATGATTTCCCATCGTAACACGTTTAATGTATCACTTAGCCTAGACAACATAAATAGAATAAACAATCATATCATCCGAAAGTGTAAATTGATAATTTGAAAGAGTCTAGACTGTTTGATTCCAGACGTCCACAGTTTGTTCCTACCAACATCAAACGTCTTCCCGCAACCAAAAAAAAGAACATCTCTATCCCTTCCTCCTATGACCTCATTCCACCCGTCTCTTTCTCCACGGGGACCGAATTTCCAGAGTATCAAAATACACTGTTGATTGCAAAGAAGGGAGAATGATACCCTGACTTGGCGTTGTGGAATTTACAGGTATTAGAGTTTTCCTTTTATTAATTAACCGCCAAGATAATAAAGTCGAGACGCTGATCATATTACATGATCCTTGCAGGAAAGACGAGGTATCATTCTGAATCGATCTCGATTTCCTATGAGTATAATCAGCAAACTATGTCGTTTTGTATATTTCACTGAAAAAAAGCAGAAATAAAAAATCTCGTGGACCGAGGTTTTTTTCCAATCCGTTAGGGACCAGTAGCAAATCTCTTCTAAGTTCTTTTTCGTACATGATAAGTAAAATATCATTTACAGATTCGTAGTCATTGGAAAATTATAAAGAATTTATTAAAAGTTTACAATTTTTTAAAACCTATAATTTATTCATGTAATTCTTCTATTGTAAAATTGTACCTAAGCTTGGAAAGTCATCGAGTAATACTGTTGATACCGTTCATTGTTGTTTTGCTTTAAACCATCGGAAGAGGAGAGCGAGAGGAGAGCCTTACGGATTTTACCTTTTACACCTGAAAAGAACCAAATGAATGAATCGGCTGAAAAGTCGTGACTACATCGAAGATGAAAAAAGAGGTCGAATTGTCGGAACCAAAGTTGGCATAATATGTGTTGAGGACTCTTCACAGTCAGATATTGATAATTGCGCATCTGTGGTCTGACTTTTATGCTTGTTCATTAATCAACCGACGGGACGCTGATCAAGTCATATGATCCTTGCAGGAAAGATGAGGGTCAGTCTAAATCGCTGGTTAATTTCCAATAAGTATAATCATCAAACAATCTCGTTTTGTATTTTCCATGAGACCCTCAAAAGAAGAAGAAATCAAGCGAAGAATCACACTAGGATGGCAAGCCTTTGGCAGAGCTAGCTCAACCTTCAAAAACAAGAAGATCCCATAAACCCTAAAAAGAAGGGTGCACAACCAATGCATCCTCCCAATAGTCACCTATGGATCTTAAACATGGAACCTAACCAAGAGACAGATCCGCAAATTGAGAACCATGCAACGTGCACATGAAAGAATTATGCTGGGCCTCACATGCAGAGAGCACAAGACAAGACAGTACATCTGAGAAAAGACAAGAGTCAGGGACATCGTAGAATCCATTGAAAAAACTCAAATAGTAGTGGGACGGCTATGTTGCAAGAAAGGCTGACAACCAATAGACATCAAGACTCACGACATGGATCCTCAGAGATCACATATGCAATCGAGGCCGGCAGGGTATTAGATGGAATGATGAGCTAGACAAATCCAGAAAGTACTGGCTCCGCGACGCCCATGATAGAGAAGTGTGGCGAATCCTGGCGAAGGTCTTTGTCCTACGACGGACATTGAAAGACTGATTATGATGATGATGATGATACACCAGATTTATATGTAAAATTGGTATCTGATCGTGATTTATATGTCCGGAGATATTGATAATAAGGATTACAATGGAAATTTAGGCCCTTTTGATGACGTCATCAATCATCTAACTTCTAGCCATTTCTCGAAATATTGTTCGGTCTTGAATTGACGCAAAATACCTTTTCCATATTGCAGCTTTAAAAATTTACATTAAGAAGTCGCCTTTATGCTTAGGCTTTTTGCCTTATCTATAGGAAGTTACACTTGTTGAATTGACCAGGTTCACCATTATCAGAGTAAATCAGCCCAATAATCAATAAGTATGATGCGTGAATTGGAATTATAGGTTGTATCTCTCTAATCTGGTGCTCTGTGGTCCGGCAACCCCAACAGCCTGCCACATTTTGAATCTGTCTTCATTAATTTATGTATATGTCACTGGAGTTCTTCGTAATTTTGCAGTTTATGAACAGACTCGCTGAACTATATATATATATATATATATATATATATATATATATATATAATGCATCTGTCTATTTTTGCACGATTAGAAAATTGATTAAAAATCGATAAACTGGTTGAATTTATTATGTAATAGTATGAAAAGAATCAATTTCTGGATAAGTTCCACCTACTTTAGCACAGGGCTGCTAAAATGAGACCTTCGGTGTCCTTCTACTCACTGGCAGTGGTATAGCACAGTGGTCCCAACAGTCTGGCTGCAAAACATCTACTATAAGGCTGCGAAGAAAATATCAGTAGTAATTTATTTTCTTTGTACGATAAAAACGAATCAATATCTTTGCATCTTAATATTAGAGTAGTTAGATAAACTCTTTTAAAACTGACTTATAGTTGATTTATCAACTGGTCACAAAACACCTCCACTCCATTTCCGATATTATTTGGGCTGCGATGCGATAAAAGTTTGGAGACCCCTGTTTTAGCTGTTTAGTTTGCTGGTTATCTCGGTACGGCGGATATTTTAGGGGTCTTATTATAATTCCTTATAAAAGTCATGATTTCCAGTGTTTTAGGTCGATCTTAGCTGTATCCATGTCGTTTACTCTGAAGTTTACTCAGCTTTTGTACTGCTTGGACCATTGTAAATGGTTTACGAGGCTTGAAAACAGATGCGAAGGAACATGGATTCCACAGGGACTGAAAGAAAAACTCACCTTTCTTCTCTTCATTGAAAAATAAAGAAGTGTGTTTTGGACAAGATAATCATTAACGATGAAAAATGGATCCATGACAAGAATAAAAAACGAAGGAAATCCTATAAAAAGTCCCACATTTGTACATAAACTAAATCTACTTAGGACAAAGTTTCTCTCCGTGTTTGGTGGGACAAGGGAACCATTTTTCATTGCAAATTGCTGGACCCGGGAAAATTGTTATGGTGCAACGCTACAGTGCCCTAACGGCTCGTTTGAATGACGGATTGGAAAAGAAAAGAGTTTTTAGGGAAAGTTATTCGATCAGTGTTGCAAACACGATGCTGCATACGATCAGGGAACTGGGATTGGAAGCTCTTCGACGAGCAACGGATTCTCCCGGAATCGTCACCTTAAAACCATCACATACAGTTTAAGGTATTCATCAAATCAAAAGTGAGGTTTGTTCATACAACTGACGTCATCCACAGCAGGGAAGGACACACAGTCATCTTGCTCCCACTGCCAAAGGTATGCCCACTTTCGTCGTGGGGCTGGGATTGTACTTGGCCATGGGTAAGACTGTCGATATGTGCCTGTCACCCTAATCACATAGCTTAGAATACATTCAATTAGTTGCTGCGTGCACCGGGAAGTTCCCCACCCCCATGAATAGTTTTCCAAGTTCTTTGATCGTACTGGGAATCGAACCCACAACTTTCTGAGTGTAAAGCAGGCATGCTTCCACGATCTGAGCGAACTTCAGATTGATCTTTTATTATGAAATAATTACACTGATCCGAATAAAAGAGTGAATAATAACTATATTTCTCGTGTAGTTGCATATTATGATCATTGATGTTCATTTTATAATCGCTATATACCGATGCGAGATCTTTTTGTTTTGTCATTTGTATTTCGATAAGTTTTTTTTTCTTTTTGGATTTGGTTTTTATGACTTGAAACGTCTCCCCTTTGTTGTTATTGTTTTGTTCTGTGTTATTCTAAGGTCGGCACGTAAGTGTGTGTTTTCTTTTTATTCGCCGCCTTTTGTTTGGACAACAGTGTGTTTGTCTGTTTGTACAACACGGTGTGTTTGTCTGTCTACAGGTTTGGTGTTACCCAGCGCATGTGGTTCTACTTACAACTGCTCCAAGGTGTTCCTCTGTCTTCTGAGCGCGCACAGGCGTACACGGCTGGATCAACCCCATCAGGCAGGGAACATTCCCCTCGAATCCACAATTTCTCTGAATCTTTTTTTTTTCCTTTTCTTTTTTCCTCTTTGGTTTCTTTAACTTTGTATTTAGTGATTTTATTTTTTAGTTCTTTTTCTTTTCTTCGACATTTTTAATTCTATTTGTTACTCTATTCATTAATGCTGTGTTATTTTTAAAATTCTTCCTTCCTTTCTTTTCTTTTCTTTTTTTCTTTTCATGGTGTCTTTCTTTTTACCTTTCTGTTAGCTTTGACACCTTTTCTTTCTTATTTCTCTTTCTCATTCTTTCTTTCTTTTGTTTCAAACTTTCTTCCTTCCCCTTATTCTTTCTTTCCTTCTGTTCAATATTTATTAATTTCATGTTATTTCTTTATTCTCCCTTATGTTTCTTTCTTTCTTATTTCCTTTTGCTTATTTCTATCTTCCTTTTTGTCGCCCTGTTATGCGTTGATACCTTTCTCTCTTCCTTTCTTCCTATCTTTCTTTTCTATTCCTTTCTAACCGTCTTTCTTCCGTTCTCTCTTTCTTTCTCCCATCATTTCCTTTCTTTTCATCTTTCCGTTCTATTTTGATACCTTTCTTTCTTTCTTTCTTTCTTTCTTTCTTTCTTTCTTTCTTTCTTCCTCTTGGTAGCCACTCCGTTTTTTCTTTATTTTTTTTCTTTCTCCCCTTCTTTTTTTCCCTTTCTTTGATGCATTTTTCTTTCCTTTCATCTTTCTGTTCCGCCTTGACTCATCTATGCAATCATTCATTCTGTCTTTCTTCCTCCCTTCCATCCTTTCTTTCTTTCTTTCTTTCTTTCTTCACAAATGTACTCGTTGTATGACGCCAAGCAGAAACCAGACGCTACAAACCGATTCCACAAATCCAGAAAAACAAAACGAAAAGGCAGAAAAGAAGAATAGAGATTTCTCCTTCTATGCCTGATTGAATTCATTATTAGCCTATTTTCGTTGGTCAGCCGGTGTCGTCCTTTCAAGTAATTTTAGACTTCTATCTACAAACACCGATAGACGTCTAGTAGAAAGAAAAGCACAGAAAAGCCACTTCCCAAGAAGAAGCTACTACACCCCACTGAGGAAACTCCTGAAAAAATAGCCGCAATGCATTTCTCAATAGTTTGTTCCGGCATCTATCTATCTATCTATCTATCTATCTATCTATCTATCTATCTATCTATCTATCTATGTTTGTGTATGTGTGTAAGTACATGCATATTTTAGCTTGTACATATGTGCACTTAGAATTAAAAAAACCTAATCGAAACAATCAAATTTGGGTCCCTGGAAGCGTTATTGTGCATTTTGGCTCGTGTATGTGTGTGCACATAATATGCTGTGTATACCTTCTCCGATCGTTGTGAGGCTGAGCTGAAGAAGGTAGACCACAACATTACTTATGACCGCAAGACTCCGTGAAATCATCAAAAGAAGAATTAAAGAATCACACAAGGTTGGCAAGCTTTCGGTAGAGCAAGCTCGATATTCAAGAACACTCAAATCTCAGTAGTCGAAAAATGAGGGTATACATCCAATGCATCCTACCGATAGTCACCTATGGAGCTGAGACATAGAACCTAACCAAAAGATTTACCAGCAAAATGAGAACCATGTAGCGTGCACTGTACAGAATCATGCCCAACCTCATATGGAAAGATCACGACGGCAAAGAATATCAGCGAAAAGACAGGAGTCTGAGATATAAGAAAAACCGTCAGAAAACTGAAATGGCGATGGGCTGGATATGTTACAAGAATGTCAGACAACCGTTGGGAATCACGACTCACAACGTGGATCCCCAGAGATCATATGCGAATTTGTGGCTGACAGAAAGTAAGATGGCGTGACGAGATAAATTCAGAAATTACTGGCTCCACGATGCCCATGGTAGAGAGATCTGGTGAATCTTGGGGGGGTCTATCCAACTACAGATGCTAAAAAGCTGCTGTTGATGATGATACCTTCTTCTGGCACAATAAACTATGTGCCATAAGTATTAGTTTGACGCTTTTGTTACAATGCTTTACTTGCGAGCGAGATTTGAATCATAGAAAAAACTTGAAAATTATTCTCAACGTGTTCCAGCAAAGGGCTAAGGATCCACTTTTCCTCGAGATTAAGGGACTCTGGACTGAATAACAAACAATCAGTTGCAATTCATTTTGCACAATATGAAAAACACAATGGATGTACAAGAATATTCCAGGGTTGGCAACAATTATTCGGATTTTCGCAATTAATATTAATACCTGGGTGTCTTTTTGCTCACTGCAATTGTATCAAACCAGGTGTAAAATCTCTAACGGTAGGGAAAATTTATCTAGCCCAAATTCTATATGTTTTTTCCGGCTATTGCGATTGCCTCAAATCAGGTACGAAATATCTTATGGTTGCAAAGATATATTTAGGTTACACACGGGTGTATTTTTTGCACACAGCAATTGTACGAAAAGAGTCGTAAAATATTTTAATGGTTGCGAAGTTATATCTAGGTAACAGCTTAGATGTAATTTTTGGCCTCTGCGATTGTATAAAACCAGGTGCAAAATCTTTTGCAAGAATGCATTCAGGTCATATCCTTGATGTATTTTCTGGCCTCTGTAATTATATGAAACCAGGTTTAAAATCATTTTTAGCTGAAACAATATATTTTAGGCCACATGTTTATGTTATATTTGAATTCTATCAGAGTGAAGGAAAATTCTCCAAGTTACTCTTAGTTTCCAGTTTTCATCCACCTGCCTCCCATCAAACAACCATCTTGTGAAAATAGATGACTCAGCACATATCCTGAGGCCTAATTCTACTTACTTTACAAAGTATGACATTGGTGTGCATTTTTCCTTGTATTTTGTGTTATGTCGTACTTTTAGGCAACTCTCTATTTTGACTCCAAACGACGCTACAATTGTAACATCTTTTCTCTCTTCCAGAAAACAATATCTTTCAGGTTGCAATATTTACAGTCTCGCTCTGTTTGGCTCAGGTCTGCGCACCTGTTAAATGTCGTAGAGCTCGCGCACACAACTACGTGCTGCAATTTTTATAGCGTGTTTGTTTAAATCAGTCATTCTCATCGGGAGAAAATATTGCCTTCAGTGGGGCGAAGGTTCAGCTTTGTGGGGCGATATATCATCATGTATAAATAGATTTTTCGTTTTATGTCAGTGAAGTCAAGGAAAAGAGAAGCTCCCGCCTCACTTGGAAGATTTCAAAATATTTATTATTTAAGAAAAGTGTTTTTATCACTATTTTCCGTTTCTGTTATCGTGTTATTTCACTATGCAAGCACGCGAAGGTCGTCCTGGCTTAGTCAAGGTAAGCCATCACACAATAGAAAGCAATATTGCTCTTGGAAAATGTGAAGTCGAAATACTTATTTAGCTAGCCTTTCTTTCTTTCTTTCTTTCTTTCGTTCTTTCTTTCTTTCTTTTTTGTTTTCTTTCTTTCTTTCTTTCGTGTCTTCTTTTTCGGTTTGTTTGTATCTTTCTTCCTTTCTGTTCTATTTTCTTTCTCTGTTTCATTGTTTGTTTGTTTGTTTGTTTGTTTGTTTGTTTGTTTGTTTGTTTCTTCCTTTCTTTCTTCTTTTCGTTTCAACTTTGTTGGTTTATTTTGTCTCTTTTGTTCCCCCTTTCTTTCTCATCTTTTTCTGTCTTTTCTTTCTTTCTTTTCTCCTTTCTCATCTCTTTCTTTCTGTTGTTTCTTCTTCGTTTCTTTCTTCCTTTTGTTTTTTTCCTGTACTCTTCCTTCTTTCTTTCTTTGTGTGTGTATGTGTGACACACAAGATGACCCTAACAGATGGAATACCATTTCTTGCTCTCAAAGCAAAGCTCCTGATGGTGGACTTAGATTCTACACCCAACGTAAAACCTCTAAAAGGTACACACACACACACACACACACACACGCACGCACAGTGCACACACTACTGAAGATGGGGATACCTATCGAAACATGTCTAGACCATCAATGAAAAACATACGAATAAATAAACCTAACTTCCATACACTTTCACTCCTGAGTATATATATATATATATATATATATACATATATATATATATATATATATATATATATATATATATATATATATATATATTTATATATATTTATATATATATATATATATATATATATTTATATATATATATATATTTATATATATATATATATATTTATATATATATATATATGTAAATATATTTATATATATATATATATATATATTCATATATATATATATATATATATATATATATATATATTCTACTGACATAGTTACTTCGATCCATAGATAGATGAACAGCTCTGGTAGTTCACAAAAGAAACTGTTATATGACGAACAAAAAAATTAGAAAAAGGGGTGATCAATGGATAAGTTCTTACTCTCACCTTTTGTTGTGCAGTGATCACTGAAAAATTCTGAGTTTAAGAAAAAAAAACGTGAATGCTGCTTGCCAAAAACTAAGGGACAGATTTAGAATAAACTTACATTATAAGTTGACCCCTACCCGGATAAAAACCTATTTAGGGGATGATATTCATCAGAAAAAAACAAAACAAAGCAAAACAAAACAAACAAAAAAACAAAAACAAACAAAAACAAAAAAAACCAAGTCGAGTGATTCCAAGACATAATAAGGAATAAATGTTGAAACTTTCAACTCTCTAGTTTCATTGCTACAGCTTATACATGTGATATATTGCCTGTCAGCCGGGCCACCTTGAAAACTGAAGAAACCTTTTTGGACAGTTTTGATGGGCGTGCATATATATATATATATATATATATATATATATATAGAGAGAGAGAGAGAGAGAGGGGGAGAGAAAGAGAGAGGGGGAGAGAGAGGAGATATGAACCCACTGAAATAGATAGAAAGATATATAGATGAATAGATTATAAGAAAGAAAAACAACTGGTAGGCAGATAGGTAGATATTAACAGTCTGTGATAGATAGATAGATAGATAGATAGATAGATAGATAGATAGATAGATAAATTGCAAGAGAGGGACTGAGTATGATTAAGAGAGAAGAAAGAAGAGTAAAAGTTGCACTCTTCACCAACATACCAGTCCAACGTCTGTAGGTGACCCCCTGCGTCGCTACATCATTTGTCCTTTGTTTCGTTTTATGGGGGCCCCTTCTTGCTTGGCAGCTGTTTTGGAGGGTGTTTTTTTTTACGCTACTCGTAGAACTGTGGGCAGACTGCGAAGCTCTCAAGCAATGGACGCAGCCAAAAGACCAATAAAAACGAATGGAATTTTAATAGTTTGTCTAATGGGCTTTGAATCGGGATTTTGTGAAACATTTCCAACTTGTCTATATTTAGTGGCTGCAGCGTAAAACTCTGAAACACGTGAATATGGAAGAAGGGAGGGGCTAAACTCCCCCAAAGGCCTCCAGTTGAGGGGGGACTTGAAAGCACGCTCACCTACTGCATTCCAACTGAAAACTCTCACCAAATGCAGGAGGGGCCCCTCAAGGAGCCAAGCCCACTGACCTCCTCGCATCTTTAGCTACGCCTCTGAAAAACGAACTATGTGTCTCATTTAAACCAGGAGACAAAGGTGCTGGATTTCATTGGCCGAATCTAGGGATCAACTTGTCAATGAAAATAAAAAAAACTGGCGACCAATCGGGTTTAACAGCAGGTGTTTTGAAATATCCCAGCGTCCATTCTACCATCAGCTGTCTCGTCACATTCTCCTTAATCTCATCCACGGTCTGAAATTTGTTTAGGAAAAACCCAAGAGTTACAGTGAACCAAACCTGTACGGTAGCCAAAGGAAAGAGGATGGTTAACAACCTGGGTGAAGTTTTCCTCGAGACTGAGAGATTATGGATATAATAGCCCATTTCTTTCTGCGGTACAAGTTCTTATTGACCCTCACAGCCTGTCGCAATTCTTCCCAATCCAGCTCCAATGGTCGTCAACGTTGAAGTTTACCCAGTGTTTCGAATTCGCCATGTTGGAACATGGCTAATCATCTTTAAGCTGCCGACGAACGTTAGTTTATTTCTCTGTTCTTTAAAAACTCTTGAGGACTACGCTGAAATCGTACAGAAGACAGGCCTTCTCAATTCATTCATTCATTTCTTGTCGCTTGCAGCCAAGCCAGTCAGAGAGATCGTGGGAGGTGGAGGGAAAGGGGCTTTTGGTGTTATTGAGCGTAATGTCGAGTTTGGGCTCCTATTTAGGAAGAGTAACGGGATCGCCATGGAAGGCTCTCTTTATAATCCCCAGCAGCTTGCAACACTTGTTATTCCTAGATGGTCACCCATCTAGGTTATACCCAGGCTCGACATTGCTTAAGTTCAATGATCGTGCGAGAACCGATTTATCAAACGTGAATTGGCTGTAGCACTTTCTCCAGTATCCGCTGAGGGGAAAACTTGCCTGTTCCGTGTGGGTGTTCCGTCCGCCATCAGTAAACCTGTAATGGATGTTGAATTTCATCCAAGATCTTTGTTCACGAAACCAACCCATTCTATCAGTTTGTTTCGATGAATCTGATCTATTTGCACATTTTCTCATGATGAGTATTTAGGATAAGTCCGCCTTACGTTCGTTTCAAATTCCCCGAAGTTGTTGCTTGGCGCTTCATACATATACATTCATAAATATATTAAATACATATAAACATATTAGTAATTTTTCAAATATTCAATAAAATTTAATATCATCATCCAATAACCAACAAATCCACACCAAACTGGAACAATTCTACATTTTTTTCTGTTAAAATCGCGAATCGAACCGAGCAATTAACTCCATTACTATATTATGGAGGGAAATAATTTTTAAATCAGATTTCTTCTCCTTTCGGTATTATGACCTAAAACCATCTTATACAATGTAATCTTATGACAATAAAGGCCAAGACTGAACAGTTTACGTCGAAGCTTTCTAATTGTTTCAAGTTTGATGCAAAATGCATCATAAACGAAAAAAAATTAGTTTGAAATACCTTTTAAATCACTGCGTAATTAATCATACTGATGTAGAACACAGCTTTGAGTATGCTGTTGACAAAACAACGGGTATTTACTAATTTCATGATTACTTTCCCAGGAGTTCACTCTATGTATATATATATATATATATATATATATATATATATATATATATATATATATATATATATATAGTAAAAAGAACAGAGAGAACTTCACCCTGTTTCGCGTATCTGTACAGATACGCGAAACTGTTAAGTTCACCCCGTTCTTTTACCATTAAATACTGCTCTTTTGCATAGTTATTGAGCGCTCTGAATAGATTAAATTAATTTTATCTGTTTTTATTTTAAATTAAAAAAAATAATATCAAACTTTATATACGTATATATATATATATATATATATATATATATATATATATATATATATATATATATATATGAGTGTGCGTGCGTGTGTCAGTGTGTGTGTCAGTGTGTGGGTGTATGTCCTTTGAAATTCTGTCTCCATCTCTCAAGGAATACTGTTTTTTGTATCGCACGCCACTCTAACGGATTTCAAGCTTGACATCACATCTTCAGTAACATCAAGTTCGTCTTACTTTTGCTTCTATAACCAATCTGTTTAAACAATGAATTGGTTTTTAAGCTTTGAAGTGATCTCTCCGGTGCTTTTTACTGTTCGTTCAAACATTTTTGACAGATTCCCATGTTCACCAAAGGTCACAATCGGTATAAACCGTAGAGCATCGAGTATAGGCCAATTACCCTCGAAAGAAAATTTCCCACCGAGGACAATATCCCACAAGGAAAATTACAACTGAAATCATTTGCACTTGATTGTAACATTGATTTGCATTATCATTTTCAAAATTTTAATGATAATTTTCATAAAACCCTAACCACAACCTGAACCAATTTCAAACATTTAGATGAAAATTGTCTCAGAGGGGAAGTCACAAATATCTTAGGGGTAATTGTACTCGGGGGAGATTGTCCTATAGTGGGTACTGTCCTGATACTTTGAGGATCGCTTACATGAACATCTACCAGTCACATAGATTGATAAGATTTTTTTAATGTTTTGTCTCATTTATTGATTGATTGGTATAGCCATCTTTTGTACTTAAGTCAGTACAGTTGAACCTCTATAATTCGGCATTCTGTGATCCGGCAACTCACATCGTTCGACGCATTTTGAACCAGCGGCTGCTTGTTTAAAAAAACAAGACACAGAAGTTCAACGGTGCGACCACCGTTTGTGGTAATGGTAGCAGAAGGGAGAGGAAGAAGGGCAAACAGTCTTTGATTCAATTAATTCTCAAACTTGTAAAATATTGCGATAAAAGATATTCTGCAAGTATAATTATTTTCAAAAGAAATTGTTGATGGCTATTTCTACCGTTTATGGGGGGCACGTTTTTGGCTTTTTTCCATTACGACGTCATTAGCAACCGGTAAGAAGAAATGATTGGAATAGATTTTTCTTTTGATGCATCACACCTTTCAATGACGTTACACTTTTTAACAACATCATACCATCTGATGAAATCGCACCTCTTTCTTCCTTCCTATTTCTGTTTTTAACGTAAGTGCGACCAAGCGAGAGACCGTCCGAATAGCGTCTTATAGAGATGTGTGGACACATGTAAAAAAAAAAAGGAAAATCATCTGGTTAGCTTTCATTGAGGCATGTGAGAAAATCACGTCATCTGCTTCTGTGGCTCGCCGAATTATTTTACGACCCGTTGTTCTCAATGGGTGGTGTTTGTGTTGATTAATTGTTACATCTTGGCTGCTGGGAAGTCTTCACTCGTCCAACGTCGTATTTAGCAGATATTGCACCAACGGATTACTATTTATTACCCTCCTAAGAAAAATATCTCAACACTTTCCAGATTCCTAGGATATATACAGTGAGTGCAAAAAGTAACCGATTCATTAAAAAGAAAGGTTCGTTTAAACATACTTAAACACAGAATTTGGATGAAAGTTTTCTAATCTTTGGTTCAAATTCTTTCAATTTTGAAACTGTAACGATGTCAAAATGAACTTTTTGAAATGAACCGGATACTTTTTTCATCCATCGTATACATCGATTTTCTTATAATAGCATCTCCTGGGACGTATCAGTCACGAAATAAGATTTTCCCGGCATTCAGAACCGGTGACAATGGCATCACCATAATACAGGACCCACACTGAAATTAGTTTGCATTTCATGGATGAACAGGAAAGACGTGTAGGCCAAGTGATCTGATGATTCCGAGTTCTGTTTATCGGTCCTGGGATAAATATCTCATGGGACAAATGTATTCCATCATGATTTTGGTTCTACATAATACCCCAAATGCAGAGATTCAAAAGCCGGATGTGACGTTCTTAGTTGGAGAAATAGGCGTTCTCTGCAATTTCAACATCTCAGGTCAAACGACACCCAAAGAAGGCCGAAGGGTACAAGACTGGAGTGTATTTAAAAACGAACCAGAAAAACGAGGGAATAGTCCAACTGAACCATATGCAATGCTCTAATTTCGTGCACAAAAAATGGAAACAATGTTTTACCTTGTCTGAATATCTGGGACGATGAATTCATACAAAAATATATTCGGACTAGCATCATCACCTTGTTGAAGTCACGATGTTTCGGCCATTGTATCATGTGAACTACCTGAGCTTTTTCGCCTTCTGTTAACTTCTGAACATCTTGAACCGAACTCTTTTCAATTTACGAGAGTAGATTGTTCTCATTCTGCTATCCATGCGTATCAGTTAAATCTTTCTAACCCGATCAAAAGAAAAACATAACCAAGAACTGGATGTATACAGTTCTATACAGATGTGGCAGGGAATACAAAGTCGAGACCAGCTACCCCGATTGGGTAATGCTGAAAGAAAACTGAAAAGCCGTAATCTATTGAGAGAATATGAAACCAGGCATAGCAAGGGAAGAGCGATTATAATCAACCCCTGAGGAGTGAAGTTGGAATAATAGATTGAGAATCAGAATGGAAAAAAAAGATAGAAAACATCGGCGCATAAGCTTCCATTGATTATCCCCCTTAGCAGACCAAGAAGATAAATGAACTCCATATAGAAGCCTCTGATAAAAAAGAACATCTATCATGTTTAAGGCTCCGAAATTCCATTACCTGATGATTATACGGGGCAATAGCGTAGTGCATAAAGCGTGAGTTCAATTCCTTGACTAAGGCCATGAGTATCATATATTTAGTGGGGAAAAAAAAATAGTTGGTCACTCAATAGAAACCATCACGCGACCAACGTCTTTTAGCGTATTGAGGGTTATCAATTAAAACACTTGAAAAAAAAGATGATCAATATTACCTTTCTCGTCTTTTGTTGTGTATCATCATCATGATGATGATCATGATGATGATGATGATGATGATGATGATCATGATCATGATCATGATGATGATGTTCATCATCATCATTCTTTTATCGTCCGTCGATGGACATTGAATTATCCCAGGATTCGCCATATCTCTTTATAGTGGGCGTTGCGGAACCAATATTTTCTGAAACTGTCTAGTTTGACTCACCATCTCATATTCTGCTGGTCTCGGTTCAACACTTAATCTCTGAGGATCCATGTTGTGAGTCGTGATGTCCATCGGTTGTCTGCCATTTTTGCAATATGGCCAGCCCATTGCCGTTTGAGTTTCCTGATTATTTCCATGACGTCTTGAACTCTTGCATTCCAGCTAAAATACTCTGTTGTCTTGTGGTCTCTCCATGTGATGTTGAGCATGATTCTCATATTTCTATAAACACTGTTTAAATTGAGAAAAGAGCAATTTTATTCATGAAGCTAAACAGTTTGAAACATAAAATCTTCCAATTTTTATTTTTGTTTTCATGATTTGATAACATGTTTTTTTTTCCAAAGGATGGGTCATCAATTTCGGCCACCAGTGCACATACGTACATACATAATCAGTTGGACCGACTTGGAAACTGAAGAAACTTATTTTGACAGTTTTGGTGACAGTTTTGGTTGATAGTTTCTGACAAGGATAGAATAGAAATCTCGGTCGATCGAAAAAGGGATTCAGTTTGAAATTTAAAGAACTTTACCGGATATGACAAACACTTGAAGGACTCGCCATCATAGTCAATAACTAAACAACCGTAGCGTTATAAATTGAAGTAATGCAAAAAGATTCCATTGAAGGTTCTATTTATGACATCACTGGCGTTTCAATTTTGAAAACATCTAAAATAGAGTAAAACATCTAAAAACATTTAGGTTCTGGCAAGCCTAGATGTTATTGATAAACTGGGAAAAGCCCCCTCCCCAGGTCTAAAAAGTTTTTTTGAAAAATAAGTTTTCTTTAGGAGAGGACTTGTGGAGTACTAATGCAAATCTTCAAGTCAGTAGACAAAACAGTATGGCCAGGAGCTCTGCAAACAGACAATTTCGCAAAAATAATTGAGTTTTCATTATTTTAAACTTTGATGCTTATTTCGGGATAAACTATAATGTAACAATGTTTATGGAATATGACTTTCTCATATCTTGAAGCGTCTCTTAATCGAAGCGGAAGGTTTTCTTCACACTATTTATTTTGGTTTATTTGAGGATATCGAATCAAAAATGGAAAAAGGCAAAGTCGAACTTTGTTGTATGGAGAAAATAAGACGTAAATCAGCAGAATTTGCTCGCAATATCAACCAAGTTTTTTGGTCAAAGGACGTAGAGCTCAACATTGGTTGCAAAGATTTCTAAACGGAGACGACACCCTTTAAGATGTGATTAATGACAATCTATTGAGAGCTATAACTGAGACAGGCCCATGCAAAACAACTCGACAGTTTGCAGAGGAGCTAAATGTTGACCATTCAAAAGTTGTTCGACATCTGCACTGAATTGGAAAAGCAAAAACGAGAAGTGAAAACGAACGAGCTATAAGGTTGGTGCAAAAATAATTGCAGTTTTCCGCCATCAACTTTGAAGCAGCTTAGAATAAAAGTTATTGTTCGAAACAAGAACCTTCTGAAACTATGCATTTTACCAACTGCAAATCATTTATTCCTAAAGCCTAGAATTCTGGGGTCTTGGAATCAATGTAGTTTTCGAAAGCGTTTTGAACTGCTGCCGCCTGGTTGTTGAAGATCTTCCCTTGCAGGGAGAGATCGAAATGCATGAAAAAATATGGTTGATGGTCGGAGAGAGGTCTGGTGAGAAGGTAGGGCTAGGGGTGTGTAGCCCAAGTTGTTCAATTTCTGCAAGATTATTCGTGCATGTGAGAGGTTTTTTTTTTGCTTTTCATTCAGGACCATTCGCACGACATGTCGAGCTTTTTTTTTTGCTTTTCCAATTCAGTGCAGACGTCGAACAACTGTTGAATAGTCAGCATTTAGTTCCTCTGCAAACTCTTAGTTGTTAGTCACAAAAACTTCCTAAATAGGGATCTTAAATGAATCGAATCATTCGCCTGAAGAAGCCCAGCTAGGGCAGAAACATAAACGTGTTTGTGTAGCGAATTCTTCATTTCATCGCATGTACATATATATGCTCTTACCATGGAGCTGAACAGTTGCCGGTAATGCAAAGGCCAAATAACTGCTTTCCACCCAAAATTTTATCTCGCTTATTCTCAGTCTTTTTCGTCTCTTCTCGAATAAGTGTTCAACAAGAAGTTTAAATACGTAACTGGACATTCATATTTGAAATTTGATATCTAATATATATATATATATATATATATATATATATATATATATATATAATATATATATACCTGAAGAAGTCCAAAGAGGGCAAAAACATGAACGTGTTTGTTTACCAAAGCCTTACTGTATTATATTCTAAGCTCTACTCTAAATCAATTTATTGTTTAATGCTGAAAGTATCGAGCACTTTATGAAATAAACCCATTACATATTGGATATTGTATTATACTACATTGCATTCCTAATTTATATTACATATATGTATATATAAAATTCCAAGCCTTCGCTAGCAAGAAGGGGTTTCATTGCTTTGTAATAGCTTCGAAGAGCTTCATCTGTAGCTCATATATAGCTGAGATGGTATCCTCGAATGTTGTTATTGATCACACGAAATTGGCGTTGCTGAACGTATGGAGTTCAAGGTGGGCTTGGTTTTGCTCCAAATACACAATTCCCAGATAATTTTGAGTCTATCTGAATTCAAAAGTTATTTCATAAACTCGTGATGTTTAGAGAATAATAACACATAAAAAAAAACGCGTTTACATTGGATAATTCATTAAGGGGTTAAGAGTACAGTCCGCCATCTATTGAGTTGGAGGGGAACTTTCTTCGGGGCTGCACACTCTATTTTGTACGGAAAAGTCAGCTGCAAGGCACCCTATCGGGTAGGTGCTGCCATCTGCCGTCCCTCTAAAAAAGCTTGGGTTACGAAGACATAATTTGAAGATGACGATAAAATATACATGGAAGGGCAAGCGAAATAACTTTGTTAATGTGACAAGCGGCCCAACAGCTGAACAACAAGTATTGTTCTCGGCAGGGTGGAAATATAATGGTTTTCATAAGGGTCTACCTCGAATATATATATATATATATATATATATATATATATATATATATATATAACTATTTCTTTCACACTCTCTCTCTCTCTCTCTCTCTCTCTATTTATCACTCTCCCTCTTTATATGTATATATATGTATGCATGGGTGTGCATGTCTCTCTTTATATGTATACATAAAACTGTTTTCTCTCCTTCTCTCTCTCTATATGTATATACACATACACATGTATGTGTGTGCATGTCTCTTTATATGTATACATATTTCTCTCTATATATATATATATATGTGTGTATACACACACTATTTTACGTACTAGTATATATGTGTGCGCACATCCCTGTATAAACTCACAGAATATATGCATATTTACGCAAAGGGTGGATATATATACGCGTGAGTATATGTGTATACATATATGTATACACACACACACGGAGGCACACACATACACACACGCACACACACAAAGATATATGCATATATATATATGTGTGTGTGTGTGTGTGTGTGTGTGTATGTGTGTGTGAGTGTGTGTGTGTTTATGTTCACAATTACCTTAGATATTCTTAGGTTATGTCTCATCTATCAAAGAATTCTTTCATAGAATTATCTTTTTGGGAAGAATACCAATGGTTTGGAGCTTGGAAGTAAATCATGTCTATGTCCATAGTGATCACTTAAAAACAATGTTCAGAACCAACTCATTTTGATAACAATAGCTGTATGATAATATTATCCATGATCATGATAAGAGGCATCCTTATTTCTTATTGTTTTCTATTCAACTTTTACTCTTTTATCGGGTATAGTGTCATGAGCGTTGCTACGTTACATAGCAACCTCCCGTGGTACAAGATGCAATTTTCTCAATTCAATTGTCTCATTCAACTGTATTTATTTATTTACAATAATTAAGATTTGATTAAATGGTCGGAAAAATAACGATGAAAGACGTTTGTAATGAATAAAGATAGTAGCGAGATAATAAGTACCGACATGAAAGTAAAATAAAGCTATCTATTGGGAGATCGTTGTGATAAACAGGACCGACTGCCGCAGAGTCAAACTCCACTTCTACTTCTACCCGTCTGAAGATGATAACTGAAACTTTTGTATTGTATATAGAATGAATAAAAGAATATAAAAATAAACATATTATGTAGAAATGTATTTATTTATCAGAATGTAATAAGCCCAAGCGTATGATAAGCGGAAATCCCACGAAACACGTGTAGAGTTAATCTCTCTGATACAATTTTAATTATAATATGCTCTGTTTGGATTGAAGAGAAGTTGTTAAACGCATTGGGCACATTTTGATAAAATTATTGAAATACTGAAATTCGACTCCGCAACCTTTTATTCTTGAGAAAATCTTTTTTCAGAAAAAGTAGTATTTATATTATTTACACCCAAGTAACAAAAAGGTTACAACGGGTGTTAATTGCACATGCATTAGATGCAGTAGTTGTTGAAATTGATTTCCCTTAATCTGGATTAAGATTCCTCCTCGTTTCATTTCATAAACGTTCCATAGCATTGGAAAACGATATGGCTGACACAACACAAAAATACATGCTCGAATGAGGCTAGTGCATGATTCAGTTATTCGATCTGATAAAAACTGCTGTCTGAGTACTGCATTGCCATGCGACTAATATTGTAGCGAGCACCCTCTTATTCTTAGGGTTGCGTCTTCTCTGAAACGCCATGTGTGTATGTATGTGAGGTCGATTTAAGTGCTGGCAAGCAGACAAATTAAGTACTCAAACACACGCACACATGATTACACACTCTATCACACTCACATGCACATTCATACAAAGGATCATGCATATACATGCATTACACACATGCACAAATATATGTATATACACATAAATATATACATGTGTATATATTAACCTCACTTAGTTTTCTGGCATGACTATTTTGATCTGAAATTTTCACTGCGTTATGTTCGATATGTGTGATTAATTGAGAAGCGTTTGGTCGAATGCATTGACTAAGAAGGATATTATGTTGAAAAATGAATATTTGCTGAGTGAAATGAATGCATTAATTTTTATGTACCCCCAATGTATGTGCGTGTGCGTGTACAATGCACTTAGATATATGTATTTATGAAAGAAACATAAATAAAGAGAAAGAGGTATATGTTTCTTATTTGATGCATCAGTCGCAGGTTCGATTCCTGCAGCAGCCCATTTCCTTTAATAATTTATTCTACTTACATTGACTAGGCTGGGTGATACATTAACCTTGTAACGACGGGAGAGCACTTCAAATAAGAGTTTCTGTAAAATAAAACGCAATTTAAAATCAAATATATATATATATATATGTGTGTGTGTGTGTGTGTGTGTGTATACACACACACACACACACACACATATATATATATATATATATGATATAGATCTCATATATATACATGAACTGTCCGAAAAGTATCCAGCTATTTTGAATATCCCAAGGAACGGTTGATGTAACTTGGTATAATCAGCCATCATGTCCGCTGCTGGACAAAGGCCTTCCTCATTTCTCACAATTGTGCTAGTCTCTGTTCCCACATCTAACCATTAAACATTTTATTTCATCCCTCCATCTTATGTCTGGTCTTTTCTTACTGCGTTTACTGTTCCAGTGATTCAAATTGGTTTGCGTATTGCTTCCTCTCTTGTCATCTCCTCTTGTTTAGTACCCAGCCCATTTCTATTTTTGTTGCTTAATTATTTGGATGATATTCTTCATCCGACTCTTTTCTCTAATCCATGCTGATCTTTTTCAATCTCTAAGAGTTATCCTTAACATTGTTCTTTCCGTGGCTCTCTGTACGATTTCCATGTTTCCCATCTGTAAGTCATTCATTGTACACTTCATGCTTTGAGCACATTGGCAAGGGGTCTCCAATATGTCCCTATTCATATCAGATGAAGCCAATTGTTATGCATCGTTCTATTTCTCTTTAATGGTCTTTTGCTTTTCTTTCATGATCTTCCGCCAACTCTATTCCCTTCCGAGGTAAACGTATTCGTCAACCTTTTTGGAATCCTTGTCCTCCACTCGGGGGGTGGGTGTGGGGGGGATTTCATCATTGAACGACTTTTGTTCTTGTTTTGTTCATCTTCAAGTTTACTTTTTTTTACTTTCCTTATTTAGATCAGTCGACGTGTTTTATAATCCTCCCGATGATTCTGATACCAAAGAAATGTGCCACTCGGTCTGTTGGTCACTCTTTCTCTCTCTCTCTCTCTTTCTCTCTCTCTCTATATATATATATATAGAGAATATACATATATACATATATATGTGTGTGTGTGTGTGTGTGTGTGCGTGCGTGCGAGCGTGTGCGTGTGTGTGTTTGTGTGAATGTGAATGATAGTAATACAGTCTTGTAAAAAATTAGATTCACTCCAGATCTAGATCATTCTTTGTTTGTCTTATGGTAAGAATGAATAATATTTAGAATTCTCCCAAAAATGTCTAAAGAAAAACAAAACTTGGGACAAAAAGGATTTGCTTACATTTCTCGTTTCGGCATATTATATTTTCAAAAAGGAACACAAATAAGTAGGAGTCCTTCGGGTCCATTGGGTTGGGAGAAAAAATCACCGGACTTCAATTAATTCCAAACGACTCGGAAATGTAAGCCACTTGTTCCAACAATTGGTATGTACAATTTTTCTCATATAATCGTGCGAATAAATAAGTTATTATGAATATATAATACGAACATAATTCTGTAAATATATACTTGTTTACTGAACATGGGGCGTACGCCCTACAAACGGAGTACTCTGAACATATTGGGGATAGGCGTAGGGGTGCAAATAGGGACCTGGGTATGAAGTGTGGAAAACGTTCTGTGGATCAAAACTGATCCATGGCTTGACTGAATAATTCTTAATTACACGAAACTATTAATTGCTAATGTCGCTATAGATTTCATAGTGGCAAATGCTTAACACATTATTGTAACGGGAAATTCATCAAAGCATGAAAGCAACATTTTGCTCAAGGCAAAGAATTTAATTATACATATGCGAAACCTTATGAAATGTGGTTCTTTTTGCAACATGATATGATTAAATTACGTGTTTTTTATAGTAAGGGGGCTTCAATTTTTTTTTAGCAGTCGTGATGGGGAATGGAGCAAAAAAGTCAAGATCCAATGGTTTACATGTATGCAGATATGTGTAGAGACTATCCTGTCCCTGTGAATTCTGACGGATGATGATAAATCCTCTCAGGTGGAATAAAGAAATATTCATGGACGAAAGAAGGAAATAGAAGAAGAAAAGCTAAGTCTCAAACAATCTAATTATATAAAAGCCCATGTCACTTTTAGTCTGTTTGGTATTGGTGTCTGTCATGCTAAAGAAAATAGAATGAGATGATGGGAATAAAGCACTGCGTCTGTGTGTTTGCGTATGCTAGAGGAAACAGAAATGGAGGAAATGGGTAAAGCAAGGCTCTACTGTCTCTACGTATTGGCGACTACATCACTACTACTACTACTACTACAACTACTACTACTACTACTACTGTTGCAGCTGCTGATCTCTTAGTAGTGGAGCAAAAAATAATTCCATTATAGGCAATTCAAATACATTGTAGTCTACTGGTTTCCCCCGTATAACGACCGAGTTTCGTTCCAACGACCAGGTCTCCAAACGAGATCGTCGTGAAATGAAAGCCTTGTATCAAGGCTTGAAAATCCAACCTTCACTCACGTTTTTCTTAATCTTTTTCGATTCAAAATCTTTTACTTTTTACCGTTCCAACCATTTAAAATATGTTTTCATGGTTTCACATAAAGAACTGTGTTGTACTGTTTTGTACGTGCGTGTGCTTGCGTATTCAACCTTTCATGGCCATACTGTTTTGTCTGGAGACTTGAACTTTGGCATCAGTACTCACTAAATCCTTCTAGTAAACCTTTTTTTCTTTTTTTTCTTAAAAAAAAAAAGAAGCTTTTTCGGCGTTTCGAGGCCTCATGTTGACGGTTTGCTTTATAACATCTAGATTCTCCAGAATTGAGATGTCTTTTCCTATTCTATTTTAGATGTATTTTTTCCCATGGAAAACGTCAGTATTGTCATGAATAGAATTTATTCTGACCATAATTTTTTCTCAATTGATTTTTTAAAAAATGTCTCCAAATTTTGATGCTACGGTTGTTCCATTATTGACTGTTATGGTGAGTCATTTTTCATTTCACATTTCTTTACAATATTTTGCTCGGAAAAACGAGGTCTAATAGTTCGTTACTTATATTATGGGGGCAGTATTACATCTGATGGTCAGTCTAACATACACTAGACAACATATTTTCTTTTGATTTGAATTGATGAATAGATTTATTTCTCCAATTACTGCCATGGAGGGGGGATTTTCGAATATTTCTTTATTATGAAACTCCGTTCGAAAGAGGAAAATTGATTATTTTTTCTGAATTTTCAAACGACTCAATATAAACCGTACGTGACCGTATCGTTTGGTTTTATGTCGTGTTGGGGATGATCAATTAAAAAAATCGGAAAAAGGGGTGATCAATGAATAAGTTACTTACATAGATATATCATCATCAGCCATAATAAGCTCACTGTTGGGTAGAAGCCTTCCCAATCTCCTTCCATGTCGACCGCTATTGTGCTTGCTTTTACAATGTCTTACCGGCAAAACTTCCTCTCTCCATCTTGTGCCTGGTCTTTTCCTGCTGTGTTTACTGCTCCAATTGGTTTTCCTTTTGATCTTAATGTTATCATCTCTTCTTGCTAATTGTGCAGTCCATCTTCATTTCAATTGCATAATTATCTATGTAATATTGTCAGTTCATTTTTCTAATCTCCTTGTTTTGCATTCGTAAGACGTGGCTGGTATGATGCATTCATTGCATGGCCATTAGAATAAAAGGTGATCGTTTAATTCGATCCTACTCTCCGTCCATGTCTGCTCAGGGGGTAGAATACCGGACTCCTGATCTGTAGTGAACGTTTCAATTCCGCTTGGCGGCACTGGAGAGGATATCGAGTCTATAGCCTCACTGAAGAGTCGTAATACGAGGAAACAACTGTCTGTGGATGATGCTATATATATATAGAGAGAAAGAGATAGATAGATTGATAGATATTATTACAGAGGACTGAATTAAATTTCCCATGACGAATTTGGGCTGCTTTTAGCCGTTCACGAAAACGTGAAATGAATTGAGTTAATCTAACTTATAATCTCATATATATATATATATATATATATATAGTTTCTTTTATGGAAAAAAAAAATAATCTCATAGAAATTAAAATTTATTCGTGATTTTTTACGTGGAAACAATAGTGTTTAAGATAGACAAACAGTGGCTTCGGCACTTACTAATTTTGTTTATGACTTTACAACTCGTTGGGAAGAAAAAAAAAACTTTAGTTTTTAGTCAAATGTTTGACGTTGAAAAATTCACAGAACAACCATAAAAATAATTGTATATCAATTTCTTATTTTCCAGCAAACCTAAAATATTTAAGAATTCATGTAAAGTCACTTCAAAGTCTGACTTGACAGTCTTTTGTGGGTGAATGATGCATTGGGTGCTCAGTCAAAAAGTTGGAGGTTCCGTGTCGGCTGTAAGTTATTCGTCACGTCTTGTGCAGGATTTTTTTCTTTTTGGCAAACACCACTTCACCAAGGTCTGTCAGCACCCCTTACAGTCCAAATTTGTCTCTGTAAATTCTGGCTTTTCCGAGAGAAATTCCAGACTGCGGTCATGATTTGAATAAACGGGGAACCTGATGTCGATCCCGAAAGAGGATTTTGCAGACATGAAAAGTGAATCAGACGCTGGGATAATTGAAAGGTTTCGAAGGGAGTACTTTGAAGGGGACTAAGGTGCCATTGCCCTAGGTAGGCTATTTTTCCGTTAATATTGAATGGCTAGATACTTCACGGACAAACATTATCTATGACGTTATAACACAGACAAATACACACACACACACACACACACACACATACACACACACACACACACATCTATACATGAATGTATGCAAATATATATATATATGTTTTTGCGCAGGTTTTTATATTTATCAATGTTCTCCCACCCCGAACGATGCATTGTAAACAGGGGTATCAAATCAAGGTACCAGTAAAATGCGCCAAACATCTTGGCGATTTGCAACTTGATAATAACAGTGTGGGGTCTTTGTTCGCGCTCGACTCGATAGCAATTATCAGCTTCCTATCAATGTATCTTATATATTTGAGAAAGCGTATAGGTATGTCCATCTCTCCAAAAATACATTGTAGCCAGAGGATGCTGTAACGCTTCGTATCTCTCTAAGCTTAGACATAGTCAGCTGTGAGGTTGTGCAGTCAATCACTCTCTATGAATATTCCATTCAGTTCCTTGGACCCATTTTCTCAACTATTTAACTCTTCCAAGTGCCTTCCGATGACATTATATGCTCTCTATTGAAGTAGAACCTAGTTCGTGGGTCGTTGTCTGCAACAATCGATAATTCTTTGTAATTAAGAACAGGCTTGCTCCTTCATCGAGTTGTGTTATTGGTATCAACCTTTTCAGAACATGACCTATTGAATCAACACTGAACAGTTCGCACTGCAGTAGTGTTAACTTCAAATGCTTTGTTGACGTTATCAGTAGCTTGAGAGGCTCTATGTGTTAATAAGAAATCGTGCTTGATAATTAGGGAAGCTCTCTGAACAATCACGTGTTGAGGGTTCAAAAAACAACTTCAACAGTAACAAGTTAAGTCTCTATTTTCATTGAATCGGTACAAAATGTAATTACATTTGTAAGTCTTTAAATTCAGTGCGATTTTCCATTATGTAAAAAACATATCATGTGTAGTCTCCAGAAAGAATTCAAAATAAATATTAAAGTTTGGGAAGAACCGAGCGAAAAGCAGATGACGTCACATTTTGTTAACTGGAAAATATTCCCGAAAGAATATTGACGTACTCTCAAGATTCTGATTCAATCTAACAAAATCTTGTCTTTAGATTTTGTTAAACTCCAGCCCAAAACCTGGAGTTGACTTTTTTCTGCCGTAACAAGGATAATCCTCACCAAATTCAAAGGAGTACGAATTACAGTTCCAATACTTTGATTTGAAACTGCGATCAACTGATTAGTAGTCATGTCTCTTTTTGACTCAGCCGAATTGACAAATCTTACGTAATGCAAGGGTTTATTTTGTACTAATGAATAAATACATGTATAAAATATTTCCCTACAGTGATTGGAACTCATGACCAATTGATTGGTAGCCAGCTCTGTTACCCACTTAGCCAAACTTAGAAGTCTGACATAATTACATAATCTATCTTGCAGTTGTTCAGACTATTGATCTCATTCTTTCTGCTTAAGATGCTTCCTGTAAATCTGGGAAGATTTAAATCATTCCCATGGTTGTTTGGGCCATTGAACACATTCTTTATCTTGCTTTGTTACCACAACATATCAGCCAACCCCATTCTACAACCTTCTTCAGATATAAAATCTACAAGGAAAAAGATTGGTCCCCATATATATATATATATATATATATATATATATATATATATATATACATATATATATATATAACGTAGTCGTGCACTCCATCTCTAAAACCAGCTTAATGTTTTGTCTTCATTTCTATCATATGTCAATATGAAAATAATCTAAAGTACGTTCGATATTCTGTGTACAAAAATCGATGCTGAATTCGAATCTTATTGCAGCATCAGTGTTAGAATCTACTTAATTACACAGGATCGAATGCTGATTTTAATGGGCCTATAGCCCCCTTCCCAACTACTACAAATGAAAAGATTCTGTTTTTTTTTTTTTACAAGAACAAGGTCACTTATAAAATAATGCTCTGGGTAGTAAATCGATCAAAAAAATAGATTTTATTTTGTCGGAATTTAAAACTGAAAAAAGTATAAAAATGTTTGTAACACCATGAAATGCAATTTTTGTTTCTCGTTAGTGAGCGTTGTCATCTGATCGTTTCTGTGTAAAAAGTATAGAAAATTGCAATTATTCTCTTCAAACTTTGGTTTTGTGACAGTGATATTCACGTATAGCTGTTTCCCCTAATTTACGTTAGTCATAAACAATTTTGAAGAAAAAATTTCTGTTTTGTACAAACAAAACAACCGATATTTTCATTGATTATAACGCAGATTTTGACTGACATAAATTCAATATTTCTCATGATCATCAAAAAGTCAATAATGACGCCATTATCGTTGACAATAACAATTCTTTTAGAAATTTAAAATTCCGTCGTTAAAAATCTACTGCAAAAAGTTTTTGTTGAATTCAGATGATTTTAGCCAAAATACTTAGTTTTATCAGCGCTGAAAATGTATTTTGTATCCAAAAAAATGAGAAACATTTGAAACACTTCCAATTAGCAAGTTTTCAACGAAGTTATGAATGATGTTGACACACGAGTTATTTTCTGCTAACAACAGAAAACCAAGTGGAATTAACAACATTAAAAGGAACCATAGCTGTGCTGTGCAATCCAAACGTGCATTGTATCGTCTGCACCAATTTGCAACCTCCCATAATTTAAAATTCCGGTCAATTAACATGAACAAAAACACGGAAAAAATAAATGAATAATACACAGGGTAATTTTTTTCAATCAATTCGCTATATTTAATCATTCATTCTTTTTATGATATTTCAGTAGAAAGAATAACAAACATACATTAAACAAATATTGGATTAGTCAGAAGAATCGATAAAAATGATGAAATATTTTTCGTTAAATTTTGAGCGAAAAAAAATTTGTTTTCCAGATCAAAAGCCTAAATTGTATTCAATCGAATGAAAGAAAATATTGCATAGAAAAAGAATATTTTACTTAATTTTCCTGATTTTTGACCCAAGAAGTAGTATTCTCGGTTCGAACAGTTCCTAAGTACTTTTCTAAAAAAGATGAACATAATTAGTTTCTCGTGGGATTTAATGTATAAAAATCAATGAAGGCAAGAAATTAGGAATAAATTAAACCATCAAAATAATAAAAGGTGGAGTAGAATTCATGTGGAGAAAAATTCTCATTTTCTGAAATTTGGAATGGAAAATTATTTTTTCATATATTCGTCTTTTAATAAGCTATTCCAGGATTTCAAAATTCTTTTTCTTTTGTGACATTGTTTTTGCAATAGACATGGCTGGTAAATATGTGACGTATTAAACTTTACTATTCTGCAATTTGTAAAACCATTTATTGTCTCGAAAGTTTCAAATGAGTCGACCCTAACTCTCCTCTCAAACAATGTCGTCATGCCTAACTTTTCTAGTCTATCCTTATAACTAAAATCTCTTCTGGTAAATTCTCCCTGTACTGTCTCCGATTTCCATATTAATTTCCAAAATACAATGTCTAGTATATTGGGCCCAAGCCTTTTCACAATACCTAAGTATCAATAGTGGTATTAAAATCGAATTAAGTACTGATTTTTGCGAGATTTTAAAATTTATCATGTGTGGATATTCCAGTGAAACTTCACGTCCATTTTGTCAGTGTTCACGTCATGTGATCAAACGTGTGCAAATCACGTCCAATCAAAAATAAGTGGATTCCAAATTATCTCTATCCACATCATAATAGCAAAGTTTGACGGGAATGAATGACATTCTGTGTACGTTTTTCGACATAATCAATTAGAAAATAACTCTTATTTCCCAGGAACAAAAAAAGTAAAAATTATGTTGTACAGTGTATCAGAAGATTATATAATGCGTAATAAAAACCATAATAATAATATAATCATATTCTCTCGCTGTTTGAGAATTTATTTTCTTTTTATATATATCACTAATTCAAATTTATTCTGCAAAATATGTGTTCAATGATCTGCAACAGATATGTCATCTTTTATCCAAGTCACATGGGACCGGACACTTTTCGGAAATTTTAAGATTTTAAATTGGTAGTTAAAGTGCTGTATGAAGTGTAGACGATTAAGTTAATTGTTTGGGAATGACAATGTCTCTGACGTGAAGCTTTTAAATATTCACACAGAACGGGGATGAATTAAGACTTTACGGGGTTTTTTTTTGTTTTTTGTTCAAGTCGTAAATAAACTTAAATAAACTGAGGTAAAGATAGACGGCAAGATTGCTGGAATAATTTCCATTTTTAACGATTCAAAAATGTTTAACGAAAAAGGCTCCGAAAACAGAACAATTTTACATGGGAAAAAATTTTCAGTTTTCGTAGCTTTCTGCTTTTTGGAGCTTTTCGATTATCAGAGCTTATCAAATTTTTCAGAGCTTTCCGGTTTTCGGAATTTTGGGAAAGGGATTTTGTACCAGCAATGGTTCTGGAATCATTACTACGAATAATGATAACCAAAGACTTATTTTATGAATGGATGATGATTGAAAGACAAGCAACAACAAAAGAAGCAGTGAAAATGTAAATTATAAAGAATAACCTTTATGTCAATTGATAATTGATAGATCACTTTGATTCTTTGTTGCATATAAAAATAGGGTAAATTGCTATTTTATCAAAAAAAATATTTTTTCTACAGATTTGATAAAATTAACAGGAGATGCAGTGAGAATAACCACCAGAGTTCAGAATGAATAAATCGAATCAAATTAACAATTTGATATAGGGCCGGCCTTAGGGTTTCTGATGCACCAGGCCGTATAATAATAAAAATAAGCATAGTGCCCGGGGCCTCGGAAAAATTTGGGGCCTATGAAAAGTATATCTTATATCTTATGAAAAGAAAAAATAGCATGAAATTAAAAACAATTTGAGTATAAAAAATTCGGCACAGACAACACAGTAGCATTTAACAAAATTACCTACAATATTTCCAAATAATTTCGGAATTTTTCTATTCGGGCAGCTCACTCTCAATTGGAAGTACGGAAAGAAAAGAGAATTTTCACCAAACGAGACATTCTTTGGAACAGATTGTCCTCATCATTAAGTGTTTCAATTTATTTATTTTGCATTAAAAGATTGAAATCACACACATATACACACACACATGTATGTGTGTGTTCGTGTATTTATATGTATGTGTGTGTATGTGTGTGAAATATTTAGCACAAATCGTATATATTATCCTGAAAAAAAAATTAATTTCAATAATGCTCAATACTTGGAATAGAGGCAATATATCGAATATATGAATTTTGTCTATGACTATGTCTTACCATTGTTCTGTTTTACTCAGCTCAACGGATAGACCATCTAAAGAGCTTTTCAGATAGGTCTCTCTAAGGAACTAAATAAAGCAAAACGAGGGTATACTATTATCATAGACAAAATATATGTATTTAATCGATAAACACACACGATATATATATATATATATATATATATATATATATATATATATATATATATATATATATATATATATATATATATATATCATGTATTGTTTGTCATTTTATACAGGAAATCTATATCGTGAAAATGGCATTTTGAAACATCGATGGGCCCAAAATGTTATCAGTGCCTATGGTCTCCAAACGCCTTGATATGGACCTGCCTGGCGCCCCGGGCAAGCTGAACTTGGGCTCTCTTTAAAGTATTGTATTATCTTATTCATTCATATTTTTCCAGTGAGAAAATGAATACTCAATAATAAAAAGTTTATCAAAAAAAAGCATCATACAAGACTGTAATAATAGCTCGAAAACAGAAATCTTCAATTTGTGATTCAAAAGTCCTACCATCACCGATATTCGAGAGGCGCCCTCTAGCGCTTGGCACGCCGGGCGACTGCCCGTGTTGCCGGTATCTTAGGTCAGCAGTGATTCGTTAGTATCAACGTAAAAATATTTTCAAAAGAACTTGATCGGAAAACGCGACAAAAATGAAGGGGAGAAACAGTAGGTCGGTATAGAAATAGAAGTTTATTTTGATACAAGCCCGGAAATATTAAAGGAAGAGAATACTTGAGCAATAACAGGGACGGATCCAGGATTCTCAGCTAGGATGGGTACGGACGGAAAAGTTGTTTCAACAAATAAATATATATGAAATTAAAAAAAAAATTCAAACATAAAATTAAGAAGTTATGTGACCCGGGATTTTTCACTTACGTCAGAGTCGTAATTTTTAGTCCCAGAATCGACGAAAAAACAGTGGAATATCACTTTAATTAATCTATTCACTAAAATTAATCAGAGAAATTCACCGCAGAACTTACAAATAAAACAATGTACAATGAATTGTAAATGAGAAACAAAACAGTAATCTTTAGTTTTTAACGCGGATTTCTGATTACTTGGGATTTTTTTCTATGAATTTCTCTATCTGGCTATTAAAAAAAAAGAAACAATTGTGCTTTGCCCAGGCGGGGTGGTCCGTCTGTGCCCACCACCGGATTCTGCGTTTTGGTAATAAAATCGGAATCGGGACATATTCGCTGTTTTTTTTTTTTTGGCATGATACACATTTTTGGAAATTAGACGCGACTAAAAATAAACATATCAAAAATATTTAAATTGGATACATCGTATACATGTACATGTGGAAGACGAGAGACTCACGACAAGACAAAACCGTCCAGACTTGTCCACGGAATATGTTGAGGACATTAGCAGTTGACGCCGTTCAGTTATTATTCAACATTTAATTATTATTGTTATTACTATTATTTTTCTCTGGTTATCTAAACATTATCTTATGATAACAAATAACTGTTCTTGGACGAATACTAAATTGATTCTTTTCTTTATCTATCTATATCTATCTTTCTCCATCTGATCATATTTATCTATACGTTCATATCTATCTATCTATCTCAGTCTGTTCATATTTATTTTTCTCCATCTTATCATACTCATCTGTCTATCTATTTATCTTTCTATATTCATTCTACTCATATCTATCTATCTATCTATCTCAGTCTGTTCATATCTAACGTAGTCAGTTTATACCAATCTATCCATCTGTCCATATCTATCTATCTATCTATCTATCTATCTATCTATCTATCTATCTATCTATCTATCTATCTATCTATCTATCTATCTATCTATCCATCTATCTATCTATCTATCTATCTATCTATCTATCTCAGACTGTTCAGATCTATCTATCTCAGTCTGTTCATATCTATCTATCTATCTATCTATCTATCTATCTATCTATCTATCTATCTATCTATCTATCTATCTACATCTGATCATGTATATCTATCTTTTCATATAGATCCATCTATCTCAGGCAGTTCATACCTATCTTTCTTTATCTCATCATACCCTGATATCTGTCTATCTATCCATCTATCTGATCATATCCATCCATCTGTTTATATCTATCGATCTATCTCAGTCTGTCCATCTATCTATCTATCTATCTATCTATCTATCTATCTATCTATCTATCTATCGTCTGTTCATATCTATCCATCTATATATCTGAGTCTGTTCATATCTATCTATCTATCTATCTATCTATCTATCTATCTATCTCAGTCTGTTCAGATCTATCTATCTATCTATCTATCTATCTATCTATCTATCTATCTATCTATCTATTTATCTATCTATCTATCTATCTACATCTGATCATGTATATCTATCTTTTCATATAGATCCATCTATCTCAGGCAGTTCATACCTATCTTTCTTTATCTCATCATACCCTGATATCTGTCTATCTATCCATCTATCTGATCATATCCATCCATCTGTTTATATCTATCGATCTATCTCAGTCTGTCCATCTATCTATCTATCTATCTATCTATCTATCTATCTATCTATCTATCTATCTATCGTCTGTTCATATCTATCCATCTATATATCTGAGTCTGTTCATATCTATCTATCTATCTATCTATCTATCTATCTATCTATCTATCTATCTATCTATCTATCTATCTCAGTCTGTTCAGATCTATCTATCTATCTAGCTATCTATCTATCTATCTATCTATCTATCTATCTATCTATCTATCTATCTATCTATCTATCTATTTATCTATCTATCTATCTATCTACATCTGATCATGTATATCTATCTTTTCATATAGATCCATCTATCTCAGGCAGTTCATACCTATCTTTCTTTATCTCATCATACCCTGATATCTGTTCATCTATCCATCTATCTGATCATATCTATCCATCTGTTTATATCTATCGATCTATCTCAGTCTGTCCGTCTATCTATCTATCTATCTATCTATCTATCTATCTATCTATCTATATATATATATATATATATATATATGTATATATATATATATATATATATATATATATATATATATATATATATATATATATATATATATATATATATATATATATATATATATATATATCCCAGTCCTATTCATATCTATCCATCTCAGTATCGTTCATATCTATCTATCTATCTATCTATCTATCTATCTATCTATCTATCTATCATATACTCATATCTATCTATCTTTTTCCATCTGATCATATCTATCTATCTCAGTCTGTTCATATCTATCTTCGTCCATTTTATTATACCCGTCTAAATAAATAGATAGATAGTTATCTATCTATTTATCTATATTCATTTACTCATATCTATCTATTTATTTAAGTCTATCCATATTATCTATCTATCTATCTATCTATCTATCTATCTATCTATCTATCTATCTATCTATCTATCTATCTCAGTCTGTTCATATCTATCTATCCGTCTATCTATGTATTTTTTCTCCATTTGATCATATCCATCTATCTTTTCATCTCATCTATCTATCTTAGTCTGTTCATATCTATCTTTCCCCATCTGATCATATCCATGTAACTATTCATCTATCTATATTCATCTATACATATCTCTCTCTCTTTCTTTCTCTCTCTCTCTCTCTCACTCTCTCTCTCTCTCTCTCTCTCTATCTATCTATCTATCTATCTATCTATCTATCCATCTATCTATCTATCTCAGATTGTCCATATTCATCTATTTATCTAAAAGGTAGGGATTCGGATGTTGATTTTTCAATGTAAGTCTTTCCCATTTAGATGACTGGTGCCTTATTTCGCCTAATCTAACTCCGTACTGGACTTGATAAATAACCGTTATATTTATTTTACCTTTATAGTATGAAATCCCATTGGGTTCTGGAATATGAATATTACTAGTTAATCTGGCACCGAGAAGTGCAGAAGCATAAAAACAATTATATTCTGAAATTCTGATATACGTCATTACCATTTCGAGATTTATCCGAACTATTGAACTCATTCGTTCGTTACTTTTGTTGTTACTTCAAACTTCCGATCAATCCATTAAACGTTAAAAAGAGATAATTGATAGACTCTACCTAAAAAAAATTTAAATGAATAAAAATGAAGCAGCCCCCCCCCTCACCTTCGTGTACATGAAGGAGACCGAAGAAGGTCAATTGTACAACATCTCATATCCGAAACTTTCGAGACCTGACGCTTTTGGGAATTAGGAATTTTTCGGATTTAATGATAGTACAGATTCCAAATATAGGGTAGACGCTTAAGTCGATTGTTTGTGAATGGTACTGCCTCTGTAGTGAACTTTGTAAATATTCACACTGAGTTGGGTAAATTAAGACTATAAAAATATTTCAGTTCATTTGTACTGTAGCAAATAAATTGGGATAAAGACCATAAAATTACTGGCATACTTTTCTATTTTTTAAGTACCAAAAGAGAATATTTGAGCAATTTTTTGAATTTTTCTTTAATGTGAGAAAAAAGCTGCGGAACCCGAAAATTTTTCCATGGTTTTCAGAATTCTGATTGTGTACTTGTAAGTGATTCTAATATCCTCAAAATGAAGTGCATTCATACCATTTGGGGGACAGGGAAGTTATTTATTTATTTGTTTTCTTATTTTGTGCAAAAACTGTTGATATTAATTGAAAAACAAATGACATAAACAGTTTTTCTCTGATTTTGATAATGGCTAGAAGTATGGGCGAAAGTGCTAGATCACAAACATTTACACAATACTTACATTCATTATATATATATATATATATATATATATATATATATATATATATATATATATATATATATATATAAATATATATATATATAAATATATATATATATATATATATAAAAGTGGGAGGTGTCTTTGTATTTGTGTGTTACGCAATAAAAAGTACTGAAACATTGGTATAGCCAAACCAAATTTGGCATGCCTACTCAATGGACCTGGATCAGGTTTTAAAACAAAAAGTTTTGAGAAAAATATTTTTCAGAGGGTTTAAGGGTGTGGTTCTATTTACAATGTAAGTATCATGCCAAAGTGGAACCTACTTTCCACCCATATACATATCTCCTTATTTTATGTGTTTATATATAATTCTTTAAGGGGTGCAAAATGATGGGAACCCCAGATTTTAAGGAGACAAAGGTGGAGGACTCTTTTCCGTAAGTCTAAATCAAACTAAGACGTTTCGAGAAAAAAACGCATTTCTAAACGTTTTTAGAGAGTGGGTCTCTATCTATCTAGATAGATGTTTTCAAATCATTGCATTGCGTTTTTATATCAGACTATTTACGGTGAGAGACCGAACGAGGATCGAACTCACTTATAACAGTCAGCAGATTTAGCTGGTTGATCATTGCTATACGACGTGCGTCTAGGTCTATTTTTCTTACGTGTGGTCCACTCGGAAAAATTCGCGGATATATTTAGATTCATATTTGTTTTCAGAAAAAGTACTGAATTAGTTCATCAGGAGAAGTGCATTGTTCGAAACGGTGGGTAAGAAGTATTTTTACCAGCAAAATTTTGTGAGAGCCAAATGATATAGACAGCGAACCAAAGAAATTACAGTTTTCATTATAAGAGAAGATATTGATATAGCATGAGTTGGTCTCAGACCACCAACAGTAATAGCCCCAAATACGGAATAAACTAACAAACAGCAGGTTTAGCTCGCTGATTATACCTCTGCAACGCGTATCCTGATTTTTTTTCCAAATAATCTACTCGTTAATCCCAGTGGAAAGATTCGCTAATCTGGGATTCAGTAGTCCGGCAACTTCGATGGTTCGGGATGGTGATTTGAACTTGGAGACCATATAAGTATGAACAGAAACATTCAGCGGTAAGCCGACCCTCGAGGAAAAAATATGATAATGTAAAAGTTAATCTTATTGTGAATTAGTAAAAAGAATAATTGGAGAAAATTCCGATATAAACATTCTCAGTGTAAACTCTATATGACCAGAGATAGTTACAAAGAATGACAGGGTAAACATTTATCTAGCAATAAACAGAAAATAATTGCAAAAATTTGCATTAAAAGAAAGTCTTGGCTAAAATCATCCGATGTTTGAAATCTAAAAAAAAATCAACAAATGATTGGATTTAAACAGAATCTTCAGTCCTTATTCAACGAAGGACAAGTATCATTTTAAATAAGTTTCCATTCCAAATTTCGGAGAAAAAAACTCCTTTTTTATGTGATTGCGCCCCCTACCGGTGAATAATTTCATGATTTATTTCGCTTATACAGTTGCGTCTGAGCCGACTTCTGCACATTTTATAGAGATGTCTTATGAATGCCAACGTAACTTGAATCAGTATCAGTAATATGGTACACTACATGCATTATTTTGTTTTTCGTTCGAAGATCTGCAACTCCGACAACTGTCTGGCTCCAGGCTTGCCAGATTAATGGGGTTTAACCAGTCATGAGTATTGATTCTCTCCCTTTTTATCTAACCTTGGGATCTTCCGTCAAATGGTTGTAGCTACTAGATTATAAAAAGAAGCATTGATATTTGTCTATTTATTCACTAAGTGAGTACTCTCTGCGAATTAAACCCATGATGCTAACACGATTTACTTATGATACAAGCTGAAAAAGTGCTTCTTTGGACCAACTTGAAAAATTAATTACTTTGTTGAAAAAATGAATAACTTAGATTTATTAGTTTGTTTCAAAGAAAATTTCTGATTAGATAAAATGAATATTACTTCAAGATAAAATAATAACTTTATGCGTAAGAGTTTTCTTAATTTAAAGTTCTACGTAATAGGCTTTTCAGTGAATTTAATCTGTTTATCTTATCTAAGCTAAATTATACATTCAAGGTGTAATAACGGGAGAATACTTCAAATTGAGTTTCAATATAACATAATGCAATTTATAATCATATATCCATTTCTTATATATATATATATATATATATAAGAAATGGAAATATAATTATAATTATACATATATATTTGTGTGTATATATATATATATATATAAGAAATGGAAATATAATTATAATCATACATATATATGTATATATATATATATGTATATATATATATATGTATATATATGATTATTATGTCATCCACAGACAAGTGTTTCGTTGTATTCAACTCTTTAGTGTCGCTGTAGACAATCCATTATCGCATCCAGTACCACAGGGGCAGGATTAAAACCCTTGCTTCAGACCCAGAGGCCGGTATCTTAACGCTAGGCTACGAAACTGGACGCTCAGTAAGGCTGAATTTCAAGCGATATATTTATTTAGCCTCTTAAATTCCTCGTCCACCAGAGTGCTCTATTCCTATGGAAGAGTATTGGACACACACATACACATATACATTTAAATATATATATATATATATATATATATATATGTATAAAGGTGAAAATCAGTAATTCAATATATGATGTATGATGGGTTGCTCGATACAAAAACATTGAGTTTGAGTAGAGCTTTGAACCTAGTGATATAATGGATTTGCTACACAAGCACGAGCTCCAGGTTCACCTGAAGAGGTCCAAAAGGGCAGAAACATAAACGCGTTCGTGAAGCGAATCCATTATTTCACCATACATATCTATATATATGTGAATTATATATATATATATCAACTCCTCCGTTGACGCCTTTGTATTAAACACCGTTCCGTAATAAAGTCGTCGAGAAAAAAAGATATAGATATACAATGATATCAAATGTCTTATGCAGAATTGCGTATTTAGTGATTTTTCTGGCTCGACATAAGCTTTTCCTGTACTACAATAAATTGAATAACCTTAATTTAAGTAATTGTGTCTATGATAAAATAGGTTTCGTTTAGTTGAAGTCGTGGTTATCAGGAACCTAACGATGACGTTATTCGGGCTGTTGGTGTATATATTTACATGCATTCTGTGGATTTTTATAATTTAGATTTGGAATTCAGAGAATCCCTTGCATAGCTGTGGCATTTTATGAATGAAATCCTCAAAACCACAGAAAGCGTTTTCTAGACTTTCAACACATTTTAATGCGTTTATAAATCGTGCTTGTACGAGAAACTGGCGCTCCACATTTGAAGCCACCCGACCTGTTTTATTCACACACAGGGGAACAAATAAATTATGTCGTAACATTATTCCATCCGCGGCTTTAACAGTTTTTATTTTCATTTGTGAATCAAAAAAATGTTATTTGAACAGTTGTACACTTGTTCCGCTCTTTCCTTTTTAATATTGAATTAAAAAATAAGACTCGTCATTCGTTGGCTTTCCAGATTAGGTAGAGGATGGACTTGATAGAAAACAACTGGGTGTTGTCAAATCCCTGCCATAGTCGGGGATCTGAGCTGACTCTATTATTCTACCATGAAGAGAAAAACAAATATCATCACTTGATTTAGGGAAGTAAACTGTTCACTGTTCATTTGTCCAATCAATGCAAACCACACCGATAAATACTACCGTGATCATGATAGGGAAAACTCAATTGTATCTATCGGTTCGGTTTAAAGTGATGGAATAAACAAACACTGAACACCATGTGGTCGATTGGTAGCCAGCTATTTTACTAAGTGAGCCAAACTGAAAAATCTTACAGATCTACGAAAATTACGCAACAGCTTATTTCATACTAATAAATAGTTAAATCTACACTAAAAATATTTAAAAAAAAAAATGACGATCTATTTGTTATATATACAATACAAAAGTTGCAGTTATCATCTTCCTTCAGAAATGAAGTAGGAATGGAACTTGAACGTGCAGCCGCAAGGGTTGTTTTTTTAGTTCCTGTAGAATCTTTAAGGGCATTGGTCCGCGACCCCTCAGGAGCTAGTAGTTTCTAACGTGATGGAGTTGCTAGCCCCTCGCCCCATCCTTCTTTACCCGGGATCGGGACTAGATATGGCGATTGCTAAGCTATAGTTTATTCTTCTGTCCGAGCTGCCATTACTTAGATAGACTGTCTCGCTGGGCTAAAGGGATCCAAGTTCTTCGTTATTTACCTATAACTGGAGAGCAGTCAGTGACATGGATTCATGCTTTCCCCAAGAGCATTACTTCGAAGTGAGCATAAACAGCCTCGGGCAAAATTCGAACTCGCTTCACTGATTCCGTATTTCGTGTCGGTAACGGTTACACCCCAATGTACCTTCATATAATGAGTGGGCTGGTAATCTGTGTGCACATAATGGTCGTATAAGAAGCCTTTTCAATAATTTAATCTTCTGGGGGATCCTTTTGAAAAACAACTTTTCCTTATATATATATATATATATATATATATATATATATATATATATATATATATATATATATATATATATATAATTTTAAATGCGTCATATTATTTGAAACTTCATTACAGATGACCCCCCCCGTTACTACACGGGGAATGTGTCACTTGACCTAGACAACATGAATAGAATAAACAATTAAAGAAAATAGGGTTGCTACAGGAATCGAACCTGCAACCGATAGGGTAGCCGCTTTAATGTAACGTCGCTTTTCCAAGTGAACCAGGGGATAAACCAATTATTCGGACCTTTGCCTCACCACCGGGCTGTTTAGCTCAATGGGAAGAGCGACGCTACGTTAATGCAACTACATTATCAGTCACTGGTTCGATTCCTGCAGCGGTCCCATTCTCCGTGGGGGTTCTTTTGAAAATACAGTTTCAAATAATGTGACACATTCAAAATTATTCCGACGGTTTACATATCCATTTCTCAATGATATTACATGTGTAAGTAACTTTTGGATTTTGTTCTCCTTTACAGAATTATCTAAATGTGTACAAACCCAAATCTGAAATACACACTAAGTTTACAGGGGGAAAATAGACGCCTGAACGATTTGTAAATAACCAAGATTTTTTTTAATTATAAAAAGACTTGTTATTTTTTTTCTTATGTAAAAAAAAGTGCTACTCGTGTTAAAGAAATAAAATAAAGACATGAGAAAGCCGTGAAGGAATCGTTTTATGCGATGGAAAACTATTAAGTATATTGTGAAAATGTCACTTTGTTTCGCGGAACCCCTGGAAAGGCCACATGGAACCCTGGGGTGTCGCGGAACGCAGTTTGAATACCGCTGCTTTGTATGGAAGAAAAATAACAAGGGCTAATCATCATCATCACCATTATCAGTCCACTGCTGGTAAAAGGCCTTTTCCAGCTCCTCCCATGTCGATGGTGATTGTACTAACCTGTGTCATGTCTTACCGGCAAATCTTTTGGTCTCATTTCTCCATCTTATGCCTGGTCTTCTCCAACCGCGTTTGCCATTCCTTGGGCACGAATCTCCTGACGTTATACCCAATATGTTATATATTCTCCTTGCTAAGCGTCCAACCCATTTACATTTCGGTCGCTTAATCGTTTAACTCCAGAATTGACTTCGTTTTTTTTTTTACCGTAACAAGAACAACAATTCTCACCAAATTTCGGAGTGTCAAAATTAACCTTTCTTTATCACGAATTGAAACCACGATCAACTGATAGGTAGTCATATCTTTCACCGTCTGGGACAAACTGAGAGGTCGTACCTAACTGCCAGAGTTTATGTTAGAAATATGCAAAGGCTCATTTAATTCTAACAATTAAATAGATCTATAAAATTAACATTTCCCTGACGTAAAATGTCAAGGAATTTCAAAAACCACGATCAACTGGTTGGTAGGTTAGTGTCTTACGGACTGAGCTAACTTGACAAGTCTTACACATTAATCTTGTAGATACACAAGGGTTTATTTCATTCTAATAAACGCATTATGCTAAAAAAATATACAATTTTTATAATTTTCTAATTTTTGAATATACAATAGAAAAGTTGTTGTAATCATCTTGAGTCAGAATAGTCAGGGTGGAGCTTGAACACGCTACAGTAAGGCTTTGTCCTCTACTCTAGTCTTCTCTAGGATCCACAATGATCTCTTTCTCTCTCTTGGATCCATTCCTAACATTGCTCTTTCCGTTGCTCTTTCAGTGACTCCGAGTTTTCTTTCAAGGACTAATATTGATGAATAAATACATAGATAAGCGGGTAGTGTGAAGAGTGGGGTGTCGGGCATACATTAGATCCTCACAGCCCACCGCGTGACAACATCCTCGTTTTTTTATGCTTGTAGAAATGTGTGGTATACATATATATAGAGAGAGAGAGGGGGAGGGAGAGAGAGAGAGAGAGAGAGAGAGAGGCAAGCAGGGGGTAGGCGAGCATACAGAATGAGAGAGATGGAAGCGTAGAAGAGGAGGGGGTAAGGATGCGGGGTGGGGGTGTAGAATGTCAGGTTATGGCAGTTGTTATTTTTTATGACAGGCAGTTTTTATGGAACATTCTTATGGAATAACAAAAGTGCCAAGACACACACAGACGCACAGACGCACACAACACACACGCGCACACACATAGTGCGGTTTAATTTGTGTTCCAACAACAGGCATTTATGTCTTTGTAAGCAGGTTTTATTACCACTATATACTTCCCTATTATAATCCTGCCTTTCTCTCTTGGTGTCTGTATCGCTATAGATATATGCTTACGGATATTCTATCTTTCCCTCGCTCTCTCCATCTATCTATCTATCTATCTATCTATCTATCTATCTACACACACACACACACACACACATATATATATCGCTTAAATTCAGCTTTACTGACTGTCCAGTTCCGTAGCCTGCAGGTCTGAAGTGAAGGTTTCAATTCTACCTCGCGGTACTGGATGGGATAATGGAAAGTGTATAGTCACACTGAAGAGATGTAACACATCGAAATAGCTGTCTGCGGATGACACGATAATATATATATATATATATATATATATATATATATATATATATATATATATATATATATATATGGGGGGTATGTGTGCGTGTTTGTGTGTGTGTGTGCAGTACTACATGAAGATTTAATTTTAAGAAAATAGCATTAAGAAGGTTGAATAAGTTGATTATTATCTGGAATGATCCGTTACCGTTTTATATTTTTGGGTTGCGCTAATTGAAAAGCACCGCCCAGAAGTGAAACCTTGAGCATTTGCATTACTACTAAATTTTGATTTCAGAGATAACTGAAGTGATATAAAGGGTTCAAATTTCAATTTATTGGTGTCTTTTGATGAGATCGGTGTCAAGTCTACACGGTGTGGAAAGGAACCAAAGCTGTCCGACTTGGAACATGATAGAGTGTCTGGACTATGGAATTAGGAACTATCACAATGTGCAAAAGCTGAAAGAAATTATCGATGTCAAACAGTGGTGAAATTCTTTTCGCGTGAACCAGATGATTATGGAGCGAAGAACAGAGGTGTTAGACCAAAAATGATTGAGTGGGCAGATATCAGAGAACTGTTTCAAAAACCCGATCAGTTCATGGCTCGTTTGAGGGTGAAAACGGGGGTTCAAACTCACTAAGAGATCATCAGACAAAACCAGTCAATATTCAAGTACAGAAAATGATTGCAACGTCCATCTTTGAAAATGATTCAAAAACATCGCCATTTTGTCAGACTCAGGATGAAGAGTTGCGGAGGGTCTTTTTCACAGACGGGAAAAAGTTCAAAATGGATGGCCCAGATGACCCACAAAAAGGGAACCTTTTCAAATCGTGCTCATGGCGGTGGGATGCTCAGGATTTGAACTGCTGTGGGATATGAAGGAAAATGTTTACATGCATCGAAACGCAGCAGGATATGTGGATCTGCTAAGAAAGGGGGATTTAGCAAAGATATTCGGATTTGGAGGCAACAGATATTGTTCTAGCACGATTATGCTCCTATTCATGTTGCAAGAGTTATGTAAGAAGCTTTCCAAGAGTAAGGTTCAAATGTTTTCATCTGGTCGACCAACAGCATCTATTTAAATATGATTGAAAACGAATGGGAATGGTTGACAAGGTGCAGGAACTCAAAACTCCCATCCTAGAGGCTTGGAATGAAGTGCCTGATAAATACATTTCGTTTGGTTCAAATCTGACCGAATTGCTATTTAATTAACAATAACAATCGCCCAAGAAAGATTTTTAGTGATAAATGATGAACTCTTCTGCGAAGAATTCAATAATTTTTCTTTCAATTAATCATTTAATATCTCTTATATACATAGTGAATGTGAATCTTTTTTTTAAAAAAAGAATGTTGCTGGGGTAACTATGTGTATAAATTAGGATTAGGCCAAATGCTAGAATGGTTTATTAGAAGTTTGAAATAATAGATTATCTTGCGTTTTTTGGCCAGAGATTCTAAAATCTTGCTCTTAAAATTTTGTGACGTCCTGCACACACGCACACACACACATATATGTTTATATATATATATATATATATATATATATATATATATATATATATATATATATATATATATATATATATATATACATATCCACAAATAAGCATAAAGAACACACAGACGTACCCAAACAGACACAACTGCACACACACACTCACGCTCCCTCTTCCTCTCTCTCTCTCTCTTTATATACATATATATATATATATATATATATATATATATATATACACATATATGACCCTAAAGTTATAATCTTTTATGTTTATGTATGTACAGACATTCACACTCACACAACACACACACACACTATATATATATATATATATATATATATATATATATATATATATATATATATATATAAGCAGACACACACACACTCATAATACATTTGTACATACATGAATAAGTATCTAAATACATTTTTGTTTGTGTGTACGTATGATTCCGTCACCACTCGAGACAAATACAATTGAAAAGAAGTTATGTAAACTTTTAATAAATCTATGATTAGTATGTACAGAAGCCTCTCTTCCTTCCTTACTAAAGAATTTACTATTATGCACACGAAAGGTTAAATGTTTCAAAAATAAAAACAAAACTCCTTCATAAGCATTGTGTGTTGATATAAGGAAATTCCAACTCTTACAGCGACTATTATTACTGTTTTTAAAATCGACTACATATCTTGTAAATCTTTCTAAAAATTGAAAAAAAAAGCATTAGGGCGGGAACAGGATTGAAAGAATTTTGGTTGAACAGGAGATCAGATATGCCAATTTGTGGGAATCGGGCCACCGGTTGAAAATCATTCAATTCTCATCGTTCGCAGCCAGACCAGTCAGAGGGTCCGTCAGGGCTGGGGTGATCAGTAGGTTTACGTGTTCCATGCGTTGTTGTGCGTAGTCTAGAGATCAGTCTCATCCAAGGAGGACCAACGGGATCGGCGCGTGAGGTTCTCAACAAGATCTGCTTGCAGCACATGGTATACCCATATAGGTAGTGACCGAGATCGGCATTGTTTAGCTTCGGCGATCCTACGAGAACGTGATCAGGCCTTAGACCATAATTTGGAATGATGCACCAACTGGCTTTCGTCGATGAATTCATTGACGGTTATTTCTTTTATGTCATTGTCACGCTCCAGCACAGTTGACTTTGTTTTTCTACCTAAACAAGAACATGAACAATCCTCACCAAATCCAGGGAAGTAAAAAATTAACATTCCCCAACTGTGATTTGAAATCATAACAAACTGATCAATAGTCGTATCGCTCACCGACTGCGCTAAATTTACACGTCTTTCCCAATTACAAACTGATAAGGCTTACAGATACGCAATGACTTATTTCATTCTAATAAATGAATAAATACATGACTACGATGTATATATATATATATATATATATATATATATATATATATATATATATATATATATAATAAGGAAATATTATTTCATAATTTTTTCCCGTTATATACACGATACGAAGTTGCAGCAATCATCTTCAGTTGGAATAAAAGTTGTTGTGAAGTTCGACTCTGGAGCAGTCAAGCTTTTCTTATCATTTTCTCTACCTACTGAGGTGCAAAGTAGCCAAACGGTTAATACTACGAGGAATGGTATCAGCGAACCGGTTGAGACAATTGTTATTACTTCACTCTGACGGAAATGCATGAATGGATGACTCCTTTTCTCCCCCAGTTCTGGGTAAATAAACTGGATTCTCTAGCCATTGTTGGCAACCAGTCTAGGAGACAGAAAACTCTGATTCCAAACCAGCCTGAATAGGGATTGTGTCTGTCATGCTATTTCATCCTTGACACAACCATAATTCTGCACTGGGTTACGGGATAGGTAAACATTAAGGTAAAAACTTGGCGGTCATATTTCTGCGGTCCAATAGACATCCGTCTCTTCCTGCAATGGGAATTTTAGCTATCGCTATGATGAGTTTGCACTAATGTCCTCAGAGAAGGTATGAATACAATTCCCCTGAGCTCAGGTATCTCGACAAAAACATCTAGTCACTGGCATGTCTCGATGATTGACGAAGAAAAGGGTGGGTGTGCGAGCATTCGAGCAGACCGCTCTCACTCACTCATCCCCTAAGAGAGTAGCAGCAGGAGGCTGTTTCTCTTAATGGCAATGTTGACAGGAACAATCAATCCATGTATTGAAGCTTGTTTCATATCAATTGCCTAATTCTGTGTGATCCAACAAACCTATCATTCTCTTTTCTTTCAAGATCTATCCGCAAAATATCTAATCATTTAGGACCAACGAAAAAATAGCCTACCTAGGGCAATGGCACGTTAGTTACATTCAAATCACCCCCCCAGAAACCTCGTGACACTTATTCTAATGTCCACGCTACTTTTCAGTCTGCAAAGTGCTCTTTCGAGATCACCATCGGCAGCTACGTCACGTTTTCCTTAATCTCGTCCGCGGTCTGGACTCTCCCTTCTTTCAACGGTGAAAAGCCAGACGTCACAAGGGGCCAAATTAAAATTGTGGTAGTGATGTGTGTTCGTGTGTGGATGGATGACAGACCAGTATGTTATGATGTGATCTATTTATCTGCCTATCTCAGCCTGTTCTTATCTATCTACCTATCTATCTATGTTAACAGCTTAGCGGAGAGTATGTGTATACTGAAAAGTGCAAGTGGCAGCTGAGGCACGACGAATGATAATGGCCTGCAGTATATATATATATATATATATATATATATATATATATATTATAATACATAATTATATGCTATATTGTCATGCATTGTTAGAAGTTATGGAACTTATTGTTATGTCCCTTGTTAAACACACGTCACCATGTTTCACATATTTCTTTATATCCTAGAATGTTGAGGATTTGCAATAGACTTATAAACTTGTCAGGTTGTGATTATAAGTTAATACACGGGATTTTTATGACCTGCCATTGAATCATCACGAATATGAACATAAGGATGAATTCTCCCCCCCAACTACCCCAATCTCTCACTCACTCGGTCGTTCATACACATATTACATTTAGCCACGGTGCGTACGAGAAAGAAAAGTATTCCCTAACTTCTGTCTTGAAATAGTGATCCTATTCAACATGAAAGAAGATAATTGAGACCTCGTCAACAATCGCCCAATAACACTATTACCTGACATATCATCATCATCATCATCAGCAGCAGCAGCAGCAGCAGCAGCTGCAGCAGCAGCCGCAGCAGCAGCCGCAGCAGCAGCCGCAGCCTGTTAGCATCCGTCGTTGTTCAAAGACCTTCCTCAAGATTGGAGTGACAAATATTGGTAAATAGGTGACGGAAGTGACACAAAAAACTATTGAAAAAGTTTTTTAAAAATCTTTAGTGTTTAAAGTAGTAACACTTTCTAGACTGCATACATACATACATACACACATACGCACACACATATATGCGTGTAACAATGGAATATTGAATTACATATCACACAAGATCAAAAAATGAACAGATCGTTAGTGTGAGAAGCAGAAAGATTTTCCACCGGCATGAGTGGACAATGGAATCTGATAAAATGTAGTAACTTACAATTTGTTTATTCATAATATTGAATTAACAGAAAAGGGACCAGCTGGGAGAAGCATACAAATTTTGGACATGTAAGTTGAGAAAAACTCTTACTTTTTAATACATAATTCGAATCTCTTTGAATCATCAAAATGGTATATATTCACTAAGAATAGATTTTACTTTCGGAACACATCCTCATATAGATACAAATGTAAGAGGAAATATGAAAAATATATTTAGACAACTCATAAACATAAATTAAAAATTTACAATTAAAATTTTATCACATAATTATGAACACAAATGAGAATTTTACTTTGAATTTAGTGGAAGACCTTTTTTTTCACTTCAAAACAAAATAAAATTACATAATAGTGATATTCATGGAAACATAGCTCGATACGTTGGGGAATGCCATAGCAAGAAACCTGTCCGCTTTTTTAATATTCTCGAAACAGGGCTAGTGTAGAACAGCAGACGAACTCCATAAAAGAGAAAAAAAAATGCCAAAATAAAATGCAGTTATAAGAAAGAAATGCGTGCATATAGACACTAGAATTAAATCGTAAAATAATTATAAGATGAATTGTTGAAATAACTGACTTGCATAACAGATGATAGAAGATACTTTTGGGCGATACATAACATGGTTTTTTCAATATTTTTTCTCTTTCAGTATCAGAAGATGGAAAGTTTACATAACACACACACACACACACACACTATATATATATATATATATATATATATATATATACATATATATATATATGTATGTATATATATATATATACATATATATATATATATATATATAAATATATACATATAGTCGATAAAGTATTTTTCAATTTGTAAGACCAGAAAAAGAAAGAAATAGAAAAGAGATATATCCGCTTTTGATGATATTTAATCGCAGTGCTCAATATTTATCAAAGTAAAAGGAGCTATTGATGTATATAAATGAAAATTACAAGGATGTATATCCGGTGAATGTCAGCGTTTCGTGTATAACGCCCTTTTCAAAAACTGACAACACACACACGCACACGCACACACACATATATATATATGTATACATATATATATATATGTATATAAAGATCTACTTTAGCTTAATGTTGAAGTGTGGAGCACTTTATGAAACGAACCCATCACACATCGGATATTGAATTACTGATTTATACTTTATCATATATATATATATGTGTGTGTGTGTGTGTGTGTGTATGTGTGTGTGTGTATCGTAATGAGTAATCTGTATAAGGTCTATCTATGTATCCTTTTGATGTAAACCATCTATATAAGCTTGTTCTTATCTCTCTCTACCTTTATCTATCTATCTATATCTATACCAATATCTATCTATCTATCTATCTATCTATATATATATATATATATATATATATATATATATCGTATATGTGTATGTGTGTGTGTGCGAAACCCCGCACATATGCATCTGTGTATGTGTTTTGCAATGTTCTGGCAACATCTAGAGCATCCAACCCTTAACAGACGTTCAGCACGACAGACATGAGATTCTTAGAAAAGAGAACTTGTATTGGATACAGTAATAAAAGCGCCAGCCGGAAGTCGGCATCTAAGATGAAGCACGTCATAAAGCCGAGTAGCACACGTCGGCCATATGCGTAAGGGTGGCTGCAGTATTTACCACCCGTGTTAAATGCGATGGAGGTGTGGGGTGGATGAGCTGGTAACAGCATGGAGAGTGGATTCAGCAATCCGAGTTCAAACTCCAGCTGGGACACTAATACAATAGTAACACGTTGAGAAAGGCATGAATCCATCTTTCGCTTTATCTATGGGTAAAAAAGCGCTGGGTGGAGTGCGTGACGCCTCTTCGGGTGCTTGGCGCCTCTAAGTCAATTCCACGTGTTGCAACCGGGATGGGTGAATGGTGAGGGGATAAGTCTCAAGAGGGGATGACGGAAGCCATATAGCTTGTGTATGGTCACTAGAAGGAAAGATAGACATCATCCAACGTACTGACATAGGAGGCAAAATTGAGTGACTACTTTGGTCGGGGGAAGAATAGTGGGGAGATGGGAACGGAAGAGAGGAGTATTTGGAGATCAGAGGAATTCAATTGAAAGGCAATGGAGGGAGAGGATGTTAAAGAGGAAGAGAGGAGTGAAGAGAAGGAAGGGAAAAAGAGAGGACAGTCGGCAACGAAGAAGAAGAAAACATTTTGGAAAGAGAGTGAGAGGATGAAAGTGATCCAGAAAAAGAAGAAACGCAGGACTTTGAGATAAACGGCAAGCAAGAAGAAGCGAAGCAAATATAACCCTTATCAGCAAAACAATTGCTGCATTCATTGAAGAACACTAATGCCCTTGGGAAAGGCACGAATCCATCTTTCGCCCGGTCTTGGGGTAAAATGTAATAACTAATGAATAACACTAATCCCAACCTCGAATTATTCAATTATTCTCCTGATGGCTTTTTATCCCCACCCCGTGAACCCTCTGTATGGCCTGGCAGCAAGTGACAAGAAATGAACGAATAAAAGTTTTCAGAGAGAAAGAATGAGTAAAAATGAATATGTGTACAAAGAGACAAACTAAAATGTATATGTGTATTATTTGGATACAGATTCTGAAAATATTGAAATATTATGACATTTACGAAAGATTATTTCACGTTTTGCCTATGCAGCTTCATAAGAAATAATTTTGAAATACGAAAGTTCCCAAAAAATGCTTTCAGCTCACCTTCTGCATCATGCCGTTATGAAAAAGGCAAACATTATTTAGGCTCCGTCATATAATACAATAATGATAAATTTAATGACGATAATAATGAATGTATATTCATCCATCAATCTATACATAAATCAAAAGAGAGAGAGAGAGAGAGAGAGAGAGAGAGAGAGAGAGAGAGAGAGAGAGAGAGAGAGAGAGAGAGAGAGAGAGAGAGAGAGAGAGAGAGAGAATACAGCGCCAGAGAAAGGGAGAGAAGAGGTACTCAGGGAAATGCAGGTGAAAAAAAGACAAAATATCATATATATATATATATATATATATATATATATATACATATATATATATATATATATATATATATATATATATATATATATATATGTATGTATGTATGTATGTATATATATATATATATATATATATATATATATATATATATATATATGTATATATCGAGTCTATAGCCTCACTGAAGAGTTGTAATTTGTAATACAGCAAAACTGCTGTCTGTGGATGACGCAATTATTAATTATATATACACACACAAATATATATATATATATATATATATATATATATATATATATATATATAGAGAGAGAGAGAGAGAGAGAGAGAGAGAGAGAGAGAGAGAGAATAAACAGAGGAAGAAAAAGAACGTGTGGGAGAGAACGAGAGAAAGAAAATAAGAAATAAAGAAAGGAAGAGAAAAGTACACAGGGAGAAAGAATGAGGAACGTGAGAAACAAAGAACGAGAATACCTTAAATACTATAATACCTTAAATCCTCCACCAACGATTCGACCCAGGCCGAAAAGACGTCAGAAGTCTCGTCACGTTTGTCTAAAGGTGTTATTGTCTTGTGGCGCCAAATGTTTGCCGTACAGCGCCAACTTGTGTCCCCCTGAGATGTGATCAGCTCGCCCCCCCCCCAATTCACACCTTCAGCCTTTGACTTTCTGATTGCTTTTGACCAAAGGGGGAGGGACGTACGTGCCAATTGCGAACAAATAAAAGATGGCTACTCGAAGTGAAACCAAATTATCGAATTGACCTTTGTTCGTGTAGGCCTGGGGGGAGGGATTACTAAACCTTTTAGGCCACCCACCCTTTCACTGGGTCCTCGATCCCTCATCGAACTCCAGGCATGTGCAAATACATAAATGAATAAACAAATACATAATAATTGTCTGGTAGACGTGGTTTGTGGTTTTATAATAAGAAAAAACAAATGAAAAATTTAAAAATGAAATAAAAGCAACAGAAAATCGAAGGAAACTACATTCGTTGCGTAACAGAACGAAATGGGAAAATAAATATATGAGAACAAACGAATTGGAACGTTTACTGAAATGACGCGAAATGTGATGACTATATTATATTTATCATTATGTTTCAGTAAGAAGGATTGAAAATACACAATATAAACTAATAATGTCTAAATTTAAAATGTGTTTCAGCAAGTTGAATTTTATGCTCTTTTATTTCTTATACCAATATCAGCTTTGGACCCCAAGAGTTCGAAAGACCTCTTTCCACCAGCGCTTATCGACCACTCTTTGACCCTCAGGAATTCATCGATCAGTTGGGTAGTCCTATCAAACCTTAGGAGTCAATATCGACCACTTTGGAGAACCCTGGTGTAGGCCCTAATGTATTTGAAGTAGACACTCAACATTTCTTTTTACTGGAGAATCCAGTGAAGATCAAACCTAATATCAATGGTTTACAAATCCTTTAGAGCTTTTGTTCCTTACAAATATTGATCACGTCTGATGATTGAACTCATTTTTTATGTTACCACAGCAATCTGGTTGATACATTCTGCAGCCTTCTCCCATTGATACATCCTGCAACCTTTTTTAGTTGATACATTCAACATCTTTCTCCAGTTGATACATTCAGCAGTTTTGTCCAGTCGATACTTTCTACAACTTTCTCTAATCAATACATTCTGTAGCCTTTTTCAGTTGATACAGTCTGCAGCCTTATTCAGTTGATACAGTCTGCAGCCTTGTCCAGTTGACATGTTCTGCAGTCTTCTCCGATCGATACTATCAACGAGGAGAAGACTCATCAACATTCGAAAAATTCTCCAAACTACTGATATCTACATTTCTTCTGTTGTTACAACAAGAAAAAAGAATCAGTAAAAAATATACGAAATATCTCAGCTCATTCCATGCAAATCTGTGAAAATGAAATATAAGGAAGCACGGAGAAATGCACGCGAAAAAGATAGAAGATAAAGAAAGAATCTGAAAGATAATGAGTGTTACATCAGATATGATGTGTACAGGGGTAAAAGGCATCATGAAAATCGACATCAATGCTGTGATTTTTATAGTATGAAACATTCTTCATCGAAAATTATTCCCGCAAAGGTACTGTCAATAAAGATGAGAAGGATTATAATCATTCCATGAGTTTTTCAAACTATTGAACTCTATCTTGCTTTTCAGTAATATATGTTAGTGTTAGGCATGAAGTTGCAAGATAGATAGATAGATAGATAGATAGATAGATAGAGAGAGAGAGAGAGAGAGAGAGAGAGGGGGAGAGAAAGGGAGAGGGGAGTCATTGTGAAGTATTTGGGAGAAATATGTAAGGTTTTAACGTAAGTTCTGCCTATTTTTCTAAGTAGCGATAGTGCCTGAACAAGATAGCTAGAATGCCATTCCTACCTTGCTGTTAGAGTCAAGGAAATTAGCAAATAATCCAATGTAAGCCATATAACTGTTCATCACAATCTTGAAGAAGGAGGTCATAGTGTCAAATGTGGAAAAATTGGTCCCACATGACTTATCCGTAGCAAATTGCCAGCAACAATCTGATTACTGTGGGTCAGTGCATTCTCCAAGCTCCTTTCTTGGGACAGATATGACACTGGGGAAGAAAAATAGGTCCCCTTTTATAAAGTTGTGCCATTGACAGTGGTTTAGTCGCGATGATAGATCTATGCTCTTGTCGAGAGACGAGCTTCATCAGAGGAATCCCTTTCTGAAAGTTTGGTAAGATCACAGCAAGGAATCAAATATTTTCAACTTAAAAACGAAAGCTAACTGACTGTTTAAGTCAAGGTTGAAGTTTTCTGACCGCGACCAGGAAGTTTGAAAACAACGCTTATCTTGAGCGAACAGTGAAGGTGTCATTCTTCATCGCGATAATGTACGGCCTCATACCACTTGAATGACCAAAAATTTCATTCAGATGTTTGGCTGAGAACAATTATTTCACCCAACACATTTCCCCGAAGTATCACGTGTTTAATAGTCTTCAAGAACATTATGATAGACAAAAACTCACTTCAAGAGAAGTGGTTCAAAATCAGTGTCTTATTTGGGATCGAAATCAAAGGAATTTGACAAATCTGGTATTGAAAAAGTTGTTGATAGATGGAATAAGGTTATCAAAAGTAAAGGGAAGTATACTAATGATTAACTCTATCATCAATATATTTATGTTTCCAAATAGACTGAAACAATGGACAGAATTTTCGTCACAAATTGATTCAATAGATTGGGTAAAAAACTGATAATGAGCGAGAGAGAGATGCATGAAGTATGACTGGAAGAGACAGTGAAAGTTACAGAAAATACAAAGGAAGAAAGATAAAACGAAAAGATAAAAGTATATATATATATATATATATATATATATATATATATATATATATATATATATATATATACATATGTATATATATATATATATATATATATATATATCAAAATCATAGCTGAAAGGGAGGAGATGTTTGATAAAAACGGGCTGGGGTGCCATGTTAATATAACTGTTTTGTTTTTGTGTCCCGGAAACGGTTATATAATGAACAACTGATGATCCCAACAAGAGACAATTTTACACTTAGTTCTAGAATATCAAAGATGTATAAAACATTTAAAAAGAAACACTTATGAAAATTACATAAATTGCATTAACAGATATTGGGAAGTAAGTGACTGACACAAAAATTGTTTGGAAAAAGCTTTCGAGACTCTCTCTCTCTCTCTCTCTCTATATATATATATATATATATATATATATATTTATATATATATATATATATATATACATATTTATATATATATATATATATATATATATATATATATATATATATATATATATATATAACGAAAGGAGAAAGATGGGGTTCATAATGAGAAATAAGAGAGAAATATACCAAAAGGAGGAAAGACTTAGAGAACACTACAAATATAAAAGTAAGAGAAGGAGAAGATTACTTGAGTATGTATGCATATATATATATATATATATACATATATGTGTGTATATATATATATATATATATATATACACTCACACATATGTATATAGATAGTCTGCGTTCGAACTCGGTCCGCCGATTCTATTCTCTGTACCGTTAACCATAGGGCCACCCGCATCTCTCTCCAAGAAAAATAAGAACACAAAAATAATTGTAATATCTAAAATGTACAGGAAGAAAAATGCAGAGATTGGGAAGGGTGTGGAGGGGGATAAAGGAAATACAACATTCAGAAAGAAAAGGAGAGAGATAGAGAGGGGAATACAAGGATGGGGGGGTAAAAGGAAAGAAACAAATAGAAATAGCAGAGAACAATAGGAAGAGAAGAAAAAGAAGAAAATAAGCGACAGAGTTAAACGAAAAGACTGAATAGAAATGGAACTCTTTGAGAGAGAGAGAGAGAGAGAGAGAGAGAGAGAGAGAGAGAGAGAGAGTGAGAGAGAGAGAGAATCACGAAATATAGATAGGTAAAGAAATGCAGGGATAGAGAGAGAGAGATAAAGAAATCGAGAGAGAGAGATAAAGAAATCGAGAGAGAGAGAGAGAATGAAAGACAAAAAGATAAAATAAGAGAAGAAGAAAAAAAGAAGAGAGAAGGAAAGAAAAGACGGAATGGAAGAAAGGAAGAAATACAAAAAAGATGGGGTTCCAGAAAGAGAGGGTTTGACAGAAATTGAAGAGAGAGAGAGACAGAGAGAGAGAGGGAGAGAGATAGGGAGAGAGATAGGGAGAGAGGGAGAGAGGGAGAGAGAGAGAGAGAGAGAAAGAGAGTGAACGGTAAAGAGAAAGAAAAAGAGAGGATGGATGAGGAGAAAGAAACACGTGAGAAATTCTGAATTCGTCATTCTCGGCGCATTCAGCTTTTTTTATCTTTTTGTTTTTATTCTTTTGTTTTTTGTTTTACTTCAGAAACGTTGAAAGGTTAGTGACACTCAATAACAAAATACCGAACATCAGACAAAAATGCAAGAAGAGAAGCTTATTTGGTTTCATCCATTTCTTATGAGTGTACCCTCTACCTACCCGACTTTCTATTTCCCCCACCCATAAGGGCTTCCTTCGCCAAAAAGTCCGTCTCAGTGATATTTTCGCAACGTCTCAAATGATTTCAAAGACGTCTTTCTGTCATGAAAGTGTCCTTGCTACGCCAATGTTAATCATCCGTGCGTGGCTTGATGGACAAACAAAAAGAAGAAAGGATCTAAAGTCTTTCCTCCCCTCACACACACACATGTCCATACAGCAGGGTCGGATTCGGCAAGTGCGGGGGCCAGCGGCATATGTTACAAAAAGAACCTCAAATTAGGGAAATATATACGAAATGTTAAAATGCATATATTTTTTACTTGCATATTAAAGTACAAGTGTACCTTGAATAATGCAGTCAATTTGATCCCGAATTCCCGTCCCTTTCACAAACAGCACTGTTCAAGGTCTTATTATGATTTAATGTGTTTTTTATTTCGACTTATACTGAGTTATATTAATTTGTACTGCAATCGAGGTTTTCCTGTAATCATATTCTCCCATTCGCTGTACAACTAGAAAATACGACAAATATGTCTGACATTTAAGTGATAGGATAATTTTCTTTTCGTTTTGATCCTTATACAGCGGCTATGACTTCAGTTCCAATTACTTTTTTATTTATCAGTCGTTCATAAAAAGATAAACTAGTCAAAATTAATTATAATTGATAAACGCTCCATTTAAGGAGTTGAAAAATAATATTGTAACTTCGTAGCCTTTTTCAGTTGATATAGTCTGCAGCCTTGTCCAGTTGATATGTTCTGCGGTCTTCTCCGATCGAGGCAGTTGTCATGTAAGAAGAGTCTCCAGAGAGTAATAGACGCAAGTTCGAGTATCGCCTGAGTTTTATCTTTTAAATATTTGTCTCTCAACGATCATGACTGTAGTGATAAAAAGTAATTGAAATCAAGACGAGAGAAATAATAGTAAAAAATGAATTATTGACAATGAGAAAATTAAATGAAAATAAAGTCAAAATAATATTGGTATCTCAATTTTTTCAATACAAAACCGCTTGAAGTGATATTAGTTCCTTGATAAAATTTAGGAATCAAAATTATTTTCTTATACCGCCTGGAATTTACAAAGGGTCATGATGAATTAACTAGCAATTTATGTAACCTGTGATATCACTGGTAGGATTGGTTAAATGAACACGTCAAAATTCAGTCATTCACTCTCATACTTTATAAACCGAGTGACCCGGCAAATTCTGTTGGTGTGGAAAATGTGATCATAATCTAAGTTGTATTACAGCGCCAACTGCATTTGAACCCTGTATGCGTAAACATAGTTTTGACATTTCTTATCACTGCCCACTGGTTCTACCGGCACTCCACTTGGGACCTCTAATCATTTTTTTTTTTTTTTGCACGGAGTAATTAAATATTCCTGGCGGGAAGGAGAGATTGATAATTAAAAGCTGAATTTTGCTATTTTTCACGAGTTGTGAAAATTTCGAGTTTCCAACACTTAATCCATATGTTGTGCAATGAAAACCAGGGAAAAAACAGATCGTCAAGGATTAGGAATTAAGGCTAACATTTATGATAAAATATGAATATCATTAATAAGAAATTGATAGCTTAGTACTTTTCTGTACTTGAAAATTGAAAACTAGTAAATCTTTACGCATACTTGTAGGCATATATATATATATATATATATATATATATATATATATATATATATATATATATATATATATATATATATATTAATATACATATACGTAAAAAAATTCCAAGCTATTTAGGTATGGATCAGCACTAAGCAGTCGGAAACTATTTAAAAGGTAATTTAGTTTTAATAATTCCACTATCCCAATTTTAAGTTTTATCAAATTGTCAAATTATCTGAAGTTGTTTTGATGTATGACCAGACACGAAGTCTTGAGAGTTTTCTGTGGTGTAATTTTTGTTGTATTGTCATAATGGGAAGGTAAATCCACTAATGAGATCATCCCATTTGAGTGCAAACAAACAAACGAATAAATAATGCGAAACATTTGCTTATAAGCTCATTATATATATATATATATATATATATATATATATATATATATATATATATATATATATATATAGGTAAACATTGATTATTTTAATACAAAATGTATTGAGAATCACAGAGAAAGAGGCTCTCAATATTCAGAAGTAATTGCAAGCGTTACAGACTTGAGCTATTGTAAGTAATAAGTAAACTTACTGCTAATAATTTTACTATAAAAATGTATCAAAAATCTAAAAGTAAAGCATCGTTAGTAGCCAGGGGAAAAAAAGCAAGCGTTACTATAAAAATAGGTCTAAGAATGATATTAACCTGATAATGGCGCTGCACAATCGCCTTCGTGGATCATCGCTTTGCAGTATCACCGACAGAACGGTATAATTTCCATGAGGGGAAGGCCTGAGAAGAGTAAAAATCAACGCTCAGTATATATTGGAGACTTGTTGGTAGAGTTTTATCAACATTAGTTGAAAACAACAATAACAAAAAACAAACAAAAAAACATTAAATTGTATTTTGATCATGCACCGGTTATTTGCATTACCACTTATTGACTAGAACCGAATGTTCGATGAGGCGTCCTCTATAAGGTTTAAAGGACATTATTTCCTGATCACGTGATCATGAAAAGGAATAATTGTAGCTTTGAAGCATCTTATCAAGAGACACCTTTCTACCAAGTTCCATGTAAATCTGAATTAAAACAGCTGACAAAGAATATGGACGGACAGGGTCTCTCATAGAGAGGCGAGAACGCCTCTAAAAACTAGGTAAAGATGATTCACGTAAATTCGATGCTTCTAGAATCTGTGTGAAGGGCTTTTTTTTCTTTAGACACTTGGGAACGGAATATTTTTGTATGATGTCATAATGGCGAAAAATCACATCAGCCACTCAAAGACATTGCTTTCACTGCCTTCACCAACATTTACGAATTGGTCTTGAATCACAATCCAATTCCCTGCTAGAGTAAGGAGACATAAGACAAAGACATTTATCACAACATATCTTGTCAGCCACCCCCAATTGGTTAAGTACTCGGTGAAACACTTGTCAACTGAGTGTTAACCACGTGGTCTAATATTCTCGCGACGAAGTAATTTTCGTGGGGCATAGTTTTTCGGTCACCAGCGAAAATTAATGACGAAAGCTGAGAAAATATGATCATGAGTAGACATTTCTGAAACAGCATTATTAATCAAAAAAAAAAAAAAAAAAAATCACACAGGCTTATTGGTTTGTCAAATGACCTCAGTCACATAACTATCGTATTTCTATGCGTCGAGGGCGTTCTGGTCTCAAGGATACATCCTGAATGCAAAATTTTGAAAAAAAAGGATGAACATAACAGTAAGGTCCCAGCTCATTCACCTACTTTACGAAGATGCGATATAGGTGGCTATTTTTGTCACTTAATAATGCACCCTTAAAGTCAAGGTCGTTTGGTAAAGTTAAAACGTCTTGTCCCTTGAGAGTCAATTCCCAATAGGGTATACCAGTCGGTGATGAATTCGCGATTTCTGTTGCATGCACTAGCTTAGTAATCCTTGTGAATCTCAAGACCAGGATTTTATACCTACCAAGTTTTCATGACCCCCACTACCCTGTCACGATACAGGTCCATCCAATGATTGTAATTATATACTTTAGGGTGTTCTCAATCAGCTGCTGAGTGTACAGTGAAATTTGTTTTGAATGAATAGTTTTCCACACTTTTTGCTCATACCGAGAATTGAACCCAAGACCTCCAGCGTATGGGGTAGATGTACGAAACATTACGTTATCAGAGCGGACCCAAAGTCATTTAAAGAGAGTGAAAATACCGGTGATATCGATGCACAACATAGGAATTACTACTAGTCCGTTGGTTCATCTGACATGGTCATTGATACGGGGATTAATTTTTATTTTCTGGAATACTTATTTAAAATACCTTTATTCATTTGCTATTCCATACTTTCGGAAGAAAGAAATAGCCGAAAATTACGGTGATTCTAGCCAAATATTGGCAGGGTTCAGAGCATTTTTCTAGTTTTCTTCTTTTATAAAAAAGAAAAAAGAAAAAAAAGATTTCATCAGTCAGTTTAGTCTTTTGAGATTTTCCGATTTTGTAATTGATCCTGTAATGGAAACTGTGTGATCGCAGATTTTTAGAGGTACTAGATCAAAGAGGCGGGTACGGATAACTGAGGGGTCAGCAGAACAGAAAATGGAATGGCGGGGACGAGTTCAAACTCCAACACCCTGGGTTCACCACGCACTTATGCCCTTGGAAGAAAAAGGCATGAATCCTTCTTTTCTTACACACATCCCCAGCTATGGTTGAAATAGTGAGCCACGAAAGTAAAACACCTTGAGAGGCTGGCAACGGACAGAGTTGGGAATGTGTTCTCGTAAAGTACGGCTTGTGGGACACCAGCGAAGGTTCGACGAGCCTGGCAAGCCGGAAGTGGATTATAATAAATGTACAGCGGATGGATGATTTACTTAATTGCTAGATCAAAAGAAAGCCCAGCATGCTGATGAATATATTGAAGTTTTCTAAGTGTTAAGCTGCCATATCAGAGAGGAGTTCCATTTCATATCATAGAGAGAGAGAGAGAGAGAGAGAGAGAGAGAGAGAGAGAGAGAGAGAGAGAGAGAGAGAGAGAGAGAGAGAGAGAAAACAGAAAAAATATCATTATCCTCAAGGTTCTAGAACAGGGTTTCCCATCGAGTGGGTTATTGGTGAGCCATAGCATGTTTCCCAGGTGAGCCACAGTGATACCCAATTCTTGTTGTTTTTTTCTTCCTTGACAGGCATCTATCCACTCTATTTTCTACATGTACCTTACAAATTTGATTCTTCAGTTCAGTGTTAATGAAGTTTTTACTTTTTTGCTTCCTTTAAATTAGCAACTCTCACGGACCTTTAACAACTAAGCGACATGTTTCGATAACCAACCCGTAACTTTTAATCAGTCAATTTTATCGTAATAATCTTTGTATCTCCAATGAGAATGAAACTTGCTAGCTGTGATCCTCACTGAGCCATGACCGGTCATCCGCCATAAGTCAGGTGGAGTACATAATGAAATCTGTTTGGGAAACACTGTTCTATTATGATAAAATTGCACAGGACTATCATGAAATCCTGAAGACAGAAGATTTTCAATGAAGAGATCTTCAATTTTTGTTTTTGCACATTCCAAACAGTCCAAGGTAAAAGCGAAACGAAAAACGAAATACTAACTATTGAAGGAAAACGAAAAACGAAAAATTGATTGTACCAATAACATGGCCGATCGCTGGTATCAATCCATTAATTGTGACCAGTGACGAAGAACAATAGCTATCCATAGCTAGATAAAAGACCCTGGTTCAATGCAAGATAATACATTGCAAGTTATCCATTTCAAGATAAAAGCCCTGACTCACAGATAGACCTGAATAGCCATCGATCACAATAAAACTGAAATTAGTTAATGCCAAATGACTTACAAAACCGCTGGAAATATTGTATCCGACAGGAAACGGTTATTCAGAATTCTGGGAATTGGGAATAAAATAAAATAGTAAGGATGTGTATACAATGATAGCCGTGTCAGTCAGACATATACTATCAGTAGCAGCTATCAACTGAGCCTGTTCTTGCACGTTTATGATGACCGTCTTCGAAGCAACGGGTGATAGACTTGTAATAATAGAGCGAATATAATGGGACATCTTCGCGTCTGAAATCGACTGTTAAACTACCTAACTTTTAATTTCTCCCCTCTCCATTTCTAGGCTCTTATCAAACTACCTATCATCAATTTTCCCCCTAGCATCTTCTCAGGTGCCCATCAAACTTATAGTATCAGTAGCAGCCATCATTTTACACAGATGGTAACCGTTTGAAGCAACGGATCATGAACACAGGGTGTGCGTAGGGCGTAAATGACCAAATTAAGTTCTAAGCCTAATGACTCTCATGAAGTAATTCTAAGTATTTTTAATGCTCTGTCTATCCTAGATAACTCTTTCTTTTTTTCTCTCCTTCTTTTTTTGTACTTTTCTCTTTGCCCCACTTTCTTCCTTTTCATTTTTCTCATGCGGCTTCTCTTTCACGAATTACTTTGTCTTTCTTGCTCACCCATTTTTTATTTTACCGCCTCTCTTTCGCTTTCCCATTCTTTCATTCTTCCATTCTTTCTTTCTTTCTTTCTTTCTTTCTTTCTTTCTTTCCTTAAATTCTTTTTCCTTTATTCCTTTCTCCTTTTTCCTTTCTCTATTTTTTTTACCATCTCTCTTTTCTCTCTTTTTTTTTATACATTTTTTCTTTCTTTCGTTCCTCTGTTCTTTCTTTCTTCCTTCCTTTCATTTTTCCTTTTCTTTATTTCTTACTCTGTTCTTTATTAATTTCGTTTTTTCTTCCTTTCTTTCTTTCTTTCTTTCTTCGCCGTTGCTCTCCCCTCTCTCAGCTCAGTAGGTGGTGTAAGCGGTCGCGTCCTGTTTTCAATACCCCAACATAACGCCCCTTATCCTCTCAATATTACTTCCACTTCCCAACCCCCCGCCCCCTTCCAAACCTCCTTCTTTTTTTTCTTCTACCTTTATACCCGGAATGCCTTCACCCACCCTTTCCCTAACCTCTACCTCCTTCATAACCTTTCCACACGTCATTGCTGGCATGAAGAATTCACCCGAAAGGTCACATGTCATCTTCTAAGTGTCGAAATTGAAAGACAAGGTAAAGTGAACCACCATCGATCCTCGGTAAGAAAAGAAAGCCATATGGGCGCATACATTCCAATGTGTTTTATATATATATATATATATATATATATATATATATATATATATATATATATATATATATATGTTTTTTAAGGGTAGCGCCTGGCGGGTCGCGACTATGAGGAGACCGGTAAAATGTCTACATTAAAGCGATACGGTATTCGTTGATAGCGTTATTATATATTGTTATTCGTAGTTGCAGCAGCCGCGGAGTTGGTAATGATATACGCGTGTATTTTTGAGTGTCTAGATATTTGTATCTAATGAGTATCAGGAATTTTACAAGTACTTGAGTAACCGATTTGCTTTTAACATTATTATTTATTTTTGCTTTGTCTTTTTCTGTCTCAGTTGAACCCGTGATCGCGTATATAACTGACCTGTCAGGAATTGGCCCAACACGTAATATATATATACTGGGATGATAGTAAACTTTATATATAATCGTCTGTGAATATATTCATTTCTGTATGTGAGTGTGCGTGCATGTGTGTGTGTGTGAGAGAGAGAGCAGATCCTTACAGTATGTGTACGTATTTAGGTTAATAGTGACTATGTGTTTATGAACGTATGGTTGGACGTGTCTTGCTCGTTCGTATGCGTGTGGGTGTGCATGCGCAGAAGAATCTGAGAAAAAAAATTAGGGTAATTACAGATTTTTTTTTTATGCTTGTGTTTATGTTATTTATTGTTCGATGTCTGTGGAGTATCCAGCCATTTGATATCAACAAGAAAATAACTCCCCAGGGGCAATGACGCCCGAGTCCCTTTCAAAGTACACACATTTGGATCTCGCGCATCCATCTAAACGTACCTTTCCATTTTCTGCCAAAGTCAGCAAAGTACTCCTTGGGGATTGTCATCAGCTTCCTTGTGATGTCGTCCTTAGAACTGTCCATCACGGTCAGAAATTTCTTTAGGATAAGCCAGAGATCATAAGAAGCCATATCTAAACTTTACAGGGCCTAACTGAGCTGGGTGATACCAAGTTTTGCTAAAAAGCCCTAAACGAAATGTGAAGAAGAAACGGGCTCACTGATTGTAAATGCAGCCGCCACACGGTACTCAAGCTCACCCAATGGCATCTTATTGCCGACTGAGTAATCCTACAGGGTAATAATTGTTCATGCATACGCACTTAAGTTCCCTCTGATGGGTTTCCTTGTAACATCAAAGTCACGCAACCGGTTCTCGTGATATTGAAAATTACTTTCCGGGCATTCCTAGTACGTGAATACATGCAGCTGTTTGAATAAATGTGGCAAACGGCTGCAAAGTTAATATTTTGTTCATCCATTGGCATAATTTCAAAACAATTTCTTGGTGCCGTTTTCAGGCCATTAGCTATAACAGCGGTTCCCTAACTTTTTCGTAAAGCGTATTAGGATATTTTCATGGCGCCTTGAGTCATAAAATACTGAACAATTGCATTTACGTTCAAGTGGTATGGTTCGTTAAGCAAAAAAAAAAAAAAAAAAATGACGATGAATAATCTAATTTAAACTCATGAAAAAAGTTTATACTTGTGTCCCTTTAGAAAAAAAAAATTCAGTTGGATCAGTGAGTCTCTTGTTCACCCAGTAGATTCACAGATCTTGGAATCAGACTGGAAACAGCCATCCTTATTTTCAATCGGATCATTTTAGCCTTACAAATAGCCCAACCTAGCCAAGTGGACAAAAGATTTTCTTGTCTTTGCCCGTCAGGGAGTATGTAAGGGGGTGGTCTTAGTTTTGGAGTTACAACCTTGAAAGTTTGCATGAGTTCATCATCAAGGACCATCTAAAACGTTTTTTTCTAGAAGAAAATGTGCTAGTTTTGGGTCTCAATGGTTATTTTGGATCAAGGATGCCCAAATACTGTGCTGGTATTTTTTTTTTTTTCGGCTAAAAGAACTCGAAAAAAACAATTTTAGACGAAAGATTTTTTTAGATAATTTTAGAATTATGGTCATTACTTTATGCGAAGTACGGATAATCCATGATAATTTCAACGCTATACTTGCTCTTTATCAGCTACCGAAGATTGTCTTGAATTATTAAAGTTTCAGAATATCTTGCAGCGCCCCTGGGAGCTAATCTCGCTGCCTTAGGGAGCAGCGACGCGCACTTGAAAATCAACAAAATTTGAAATATTCCTGATTTTGTCATAACTCTATCTACACTTCAGAAAGAAGAGGCAGCTGGTGAGTGCATTGTATCTGAACATTCAACCGATCAGCCTCCTTTAAAGATTTCTTCGGAAAAATGAACTCCTTCTTATTGTTTAATTCTTCGGCCTTCTTCAGGAGAAAAAGATCAGAAAAAGACTCTGTTTCTTTAAAGATATAACACACAGATCTGGTGAATCCCTCAATAGAAAACCGTCATGTGACCAACGTCTTTTGGCAGCATGCCGTGATCAATTAAAAAAATTGAAAAGTGGGTAATGAATAAGTTAATTCTCTCGCCTTTTGTCGGGCTGTGCTTACTAAAAAAACGTTTCGATTAAAAAAAACAAAACAACAAACACACTGAGGTATCAATTAAGCATAAAGTTTCACAACAAACTGAACCCCTATCTAAAATAAACTATTTAGGGCAGAATTTTGAAAAAACAAAAAACAAAACAAAAATAAAAGTTTTTTTTCCAAACAAGGAATAAGAATAAGGGACCAATTCAGTATAAACTTACATCGCAAATTGAACCCTCGACTAAGAACCTGTTAATAAAAGAACAAAAAAAACATTTTTTTCAGCATAAAAAAGAATGAGTAATTAAATTTTCAGAGCTTTAGCTCCATCGGTACGGCTCGTAAGCGTGATACATACATTTTCCAAGTCAGTGTGGCTGGCTATGTATGGATGTATCATATAGTCACACCGATCGAATTGGAGGTTTGAAAACCGAATTATTTACTCCTTTCTAAGTCAAGAAAATACGCTTCGTTTCAGTTTTTTTCTTTTGAAAAATAGGTTCTGAGTTAAGGGTTCAATTTGCCACGTAAGTTTATGCCTAATCGATTCCTTAATTTGTGTCCAGCAGTATTCACACTTGTCTATTGTAAAATCATGATTTTTTTAATGATCACCCCAACACGACATGCTGCCAAAAGACGTTGCTCATGAGACTGTGGGGCTAACCAGTTTTCTTTTTGACTTTCAAAGAAGAGAAGTCATCTAATTACCAGCTGAAATGGCGGTGAGAAGCAATTACCATTAATCTGTATGGGAAGATTTTCAAGCTTTCTCAGACACAAAAAATGAGGATGTCAATATTTTAGATGATGCACGGTGACCCCCCCCCCAAAAAAAAACAAGCGTGTATGGGGAGAGCAGAAAAGGGTGTGCGCTGTTTCTATAACGGCTCGCTGCAAAACAGAGGCTGAGCACTATTTTCACTCTTCACCTTTTTTTTTCATGAAGACGAAAAAAGTGTCTTGAAGCAAACTTCCAAAGAGTAGGAATACCTGTGCCTACCTTCTCACTGAATTTCTTTTTCTTTTTTTTCTTCTTTGTGTTTTTACCCATTAATTATTTTTTGTTTTCCTTTCCAACAGCTGCACCCTCAAAATCCATACCCCCCTCTAGGCCCTTGGCACTGATTTTGCTCACCATCCTGACTCAAAAGAGCCAAACAACACAATCTAATCGCCTTCTTACTGGAGTGAAGGGGGGGGGGCTAATCCCTTTTTCTACCCCCCTGCCGACCACGGCTCTTCTTCCAAATGGCACTCATTTCCGCGACTTAACTCTGTTGGTATGCTAAGTCGACATCTTCATACTAATAAGTGAGGGCTTCTTACGATTTATGTGTTAGCGAACACTAAAATAGAGATTTATAACCTTTGGTTGTTTGGATTTTGCATATATAGGAATAGAATGACTTCAGAGTATAGGAATAGAATGACTTCTTTTTAGATATGGCTAATGAAGGTCAACATTTCTTTCATGATCTGATACGAACTCTTATACAGTTACATTTAACCTAAAGTAACTTCATCATTTCGAAATCTACAGCTAAATAAACACTAAATAAATACTTTTGTAAAAGAGTGAAGTGATGGAATTTTGGGAACTAGGTATACGATAAGGCAAAAAAGAAAAAAAAAGAAAGGAAATTGAGATGTAGATATATGCCGTACCCCTGCGTATGCCCTCCTTCATTTCCTCCCCTGGGTGTGCCTAAGGACTAATGCTAGACATTGATATTTTTGGAGGCACCCTCGCCTCTCTATAAGAAGTTCCGTCCGTCCGTCTGTCCATCAGAAGGCTTGTCCCCATATTGTTTCATAGCTGATGTTCGTTGATAAGATCCCACTTACCTACAATCATCTTCTACTCAGTGTGACGTGATCAGACAATGATGGTGTTTAAACTTCATAGATAACGCCTAACTGAACGTTCTGTTCTTGTTTATTAATATTCACTTAATTTAGCTTAATCTGACACAAGATCACAGAAATGTGAGTGTACCTTGAATGCCTGTGATGGTTAGCAAGGTATTGTGGTTTGACTATTCATTGGTGTAGTGCGTTTCGTCCAGTTCCTTTGACCCAGTGCCAGACTTTCAGATATCCCGAAAGTAACACCCGATTCGTTCCAAAACTACGGTCGATTGAATAATTTGGAAAGTCGCCAAAACAGTCACTGAACAAGAATTATAAACCAGAATAGATGATGTTGCCACCATCGATATTGAACTTTAGAAGAATATGTGCAGATCAGTAACTTACCCCAAACGAATAGATGCATCAAAATCGACGACAGTTACATTGAACCTTATATGTAAGGCATTGAACATGAATGGCCCGCCCGACCAACAATCCGAGCGGGCTACAGATTCTTCTATCCTTGTTCCTGTGTGTGTGTGTGTGTGTGTGTGTGTGTGTGTGTGTGTGTGTGTGTGTGTATGCGTGTTTCTGCACTCTTGATCACATTACAACCTTGAAGGTTTGCTGGAGTACATCACCAGGCATATATATATATATATATATATATATATATATATATATATATATATATATATATATATATATATATATATATATATTAGATAATTAATCGTGGTACACGTGTGGACTGCATTGATTCATTTATGCAAGGTACGGATATATTATTACTATTACTATTATTATTATTATTGTTATTATTATCATTATTATTATTATTGTTATTATTATCATTATTATTATTATTATTATTATTATTATTATTATTATTATTATTATTTCTGTAGTTTATTGCATCAATAAAAATGATTTGGGGCAAATTGGGCCTTAGTTTTGGGACCCCCTTTACATTAACAGATGACTTTTTCTTGGCATGAGGCTACCAAATAAACACGGACCTTCAAATCAGTTAGGCAATAGTTTCATAGCCAAATTTATAAATGTTATATGTCTCTCACCTACTCCCCAGTTGCATATACTTTCCACCATCCAAACATATATCCGATGACTCAGCCTAACACACCACCATCAGCAAATTTTCCTGTATGGATAAATGGTAATTGGTCTGTCGCTTTACGCTTTTCGAACTCATGAAAGGTGTTCGTCGGACCACTGTGCACTCTGATAACAGGGAAAACTGTGTATCTACAGGCAAACCATTAATTTAATAGCCATCATCTTTACTCCATAATCGTTTGAAGTCTCTCCACTTGATGTGATATAAGTGTAATAGATGGAAAATATTCAATTGTAAACATTATTTTGTATATACAAATATTGTAAAGTGTAACACACACTTACATATACATATATATATATCTTCAAATATATTGATAGACAAATAAAAAAGGTTTTACTCAAAAGATTTTATTAATAAAATTCAATTCACTAATTAATAATGATAGCATTTTACTTATTGAGTTCAACATGAGAAAATGCCTTTATATTGCGTCATCAGAACAAGAAATAATTCTATATTTACTACGTTATCTTGTGGTAACGTAAAAAGTGTGACAGGCGACAAAAAAATAAATAAATAGATACGCGTAGCGTTTTATTGTACCTAGGGATTACTATTATTAGTAGTTACGCATTAGTAAGTTTATTGCAGTTAAAAGAACTCACATTAGTACTCGTACTACAACTACCACTATTAGTGGGACTACAACAGCGGAAAGCATTAATAGTTTTAGTAAAGATGATGGTTTAAGGTTCATATAATCTTGTTGTCCCAAAACGAGATTTTTCACAGATGTGCCCCCGCCAGGACACTTTGATGGTGCGTTTATAATAATTACTTAAAAAGAAGAAATAAGCGACAAAGGAAAGGCATTATTACTCAGGAAGGGAAAAAGTATTGGCACTAGAGAAGAAAGAAACTAATCCTTCCTTTTTTTTTCTTTTCATTTTTTCTTTCCTTCTTTATTTCTTTCTTCCTTTCTTTCTTTTGCACTTTCCTTCTTTTTTTCTGTTTACTTCCGTCTTGTTTTCTTTCTTTTCCTATTTTTCTTTCAGACTTTTTCTTTCTTTCCTCCCTTCTTTCTTTTTCTATTTCCTGTTCTTTCTTTCTTGCTTCCTTTTCTTATTTTTTTTTATTTTCCTATTTTTCTTTCAGTCTTTCTTTCTTTTTTCTTTCATTATTTCTTTCTTCCCTTTCCCTTTTTCCGTTCTTTCATTCTTGCTTTCTTTTCTTATTTTTCTTTCTTTTTTCCTTACAAATTCTTGCCAATGTTTTTCCTTGTTTTTTTCACCAAAATTCTTTTTTCTGTCTTTTTTTCATTTCCCATTTTTTTCTTAAATCTTCTCACCAATGTCGCCCAATCAGGTAAATTATTTTCTTTGAAAGAAAGAGACAAATAAGAAAATGAATAAAGAAAGAAAGATTGAGTTTTCAGAGCTGAAGAGAAAAAGAGAGCTTGGACAATGGAACAGAAAGAGTGAATAAAAATAGGAGTGACCTTGTAAAAGACTAAGGGAAGAAACGAATGAAGAAAGGGATAAAAGGAAAGATGAAAGAGAAAAAAATAATTAAAAAAAATAAAAGGGAAAAAAGAAGAAAAAAACATGAATTAAAAATGACAAAAAAGAAAGACCAGAAGAAGAAAAAAAGATAAAAAGAAAGAATGATAGAAAGCCAAAAAAAAAAGGAAAACGTAAAAAAAAGATAAACATGAAAGAGGAAAATGGAAAGAACATGAACAAAATTGAAAAGAAAGAGAAAGAAGAGAAAAAGAAGGAAGAAAACCCTCAAAAAGTTGAAAAAAGAAAAAAGACAAAGAAAAAGACAAAAATAAAGAAAGAATAATAATTCACATCGACAGATGAACAATAATGATTTTGCTCTTTCATTTTTTTCGAGTGAGAAAAACTTATATTGACGTCTGAAATGAAGGCAGCTGTCGTCTGCTTTTGTCAGTTAATAAAAAGAGATGCCGGCGGCAGCGCATCCCTGTTGATTACCTCATCATCATCAAATTGAGAGAGCTCTTCTCATTTGACAAACATAAATTATATACATCTCTCTCTCTATTTATATATATATAAAGCAATTATATAGGGTAATCTTGGACCTTCGCGGGTAGGCGGGAAAATAGAGAAGAAAGAGTGGTTATGATAGAAAATTAAGCGAGGCAAACCCATCTCCGTATATACACACATATATATATAGATATGTATATATACCTGTGTGTGTGTGTGTGTGTGTGTGTGCACGTGCGCATACATATTTATGAGGGCTATAACATTTTAACTGTTGTCATGAAACCTATCTGGTTAGTTTTTTGTATATTTTCGTTGATGGCAGAAGCAAAAACATTTTCCGACAAACCTCGACAGAAACCATCGTAACCGGTCGACATCGAAAAGTACTTAAAGAGCGACTGCCTTGATTTTTCCTCGCTTTGTATTTTTGTACGGATTCCTGAGATTTGGGATTATCATTATTGTACATTGATTTACTGGGACTAATGTCCTACCCGATCTTATCTGTTATAGTCACAACGTCTTGGTCATGTACCATTTTGCCTTCTTCTATGGGTTCACCGTTATCTCCAATAATGGCGAACATGGAATATTTCGAGGAAATAGCTTCAAGAACGACACCCTGAAGCCAACTATGTCTTTAATATATTAAGATGAAATTTTTACGCTCTGGTTCCATCAGGACCGTGTGAACTCAGTGAGGCCCTCAATGCTTTTCACAATAGAAAAGGAAGCCGTCTATAAACTGGCCTTTTCGTGTGTGCTAATAACCCGGATAGATTTTGGGTTCAAGACAAGATACATATGTATCGTAAGCGAACATTTCTGGGCAATACCACGATACATATAACGTAAAGAAAAAAGAGTCGTCTGCTGCCTACAATATCGAACAAAACTTATGCGTGGTAACCCAGTAAGTTGTTCCTTATTTATTGAATGAATCAACAATTCAAATATCACTGAGAAATGTTAATACTTTTTGTGCAGAAATATATTCATTTCAAGGGTTGGACTTCAAAGCTATCTCAGGAGGCATTCTGAAGCTCTTTTCGACAACGAGAACCCTGATGATGATGAAACTTACTTCAAGGGTTATCTAGTTCAAATTGCAAGTCAATGTTATTTAGTTCAAGCTGCAAGGGGTGTCACATAGTTGTAGCTTTATGCAAACAGTAAACAAAGCTTAGCAAATATCTATAAGTATCCTGAATTCTCTTGATCATTATTCACTTATTCTATCCTGTTGAAGGCTTTGACCTTCGAAATTCCACCTGAAGACCAGTACAGAAGCGCTGGAATATCAACCCAGACATAGTTACTGTGATTGTAAAAAGTATCTGTAGCGTTTAAAAAAGTTCGTTTCAACGTCAGCACAGATCTAAAAGGACTTATACAACAGATTTCTGATTTTTATACATAACTTCTCAGTGTTAAATCTTGTTTCAATATTATCTTTCGATTTTTGTAAATGTAATCTTTGGTCCGAATTCTCTCAGTTCTAAAGCAGTATAAGGATGTTAAAATGGATTTTAAATAAATGTATTGTATACTTCCTGCAATCACTGTATCTGTGAAAAATACAGACAGATGCACTCAAGTAATTCAAGCATTTGATTCGGTGTAATTTTAGCGCAGTTGTCCACGGATGTATGGCGTTATTGTATTTGTGGTTGATCCTGAGGTTCATTCAGGCCTACAAATGAGAAATGGAGACGAAATATTTGCCAGGCCAAATTGAAGATGGAAGTCTCAGAAGTTGGATAATATTCCGTGGTTCGTTGTTGTGTTATCGTTACTGTGAGCGTTTTGTCGGTATCAGGTTGTGCAAGAGGAGAGGAGAGATCTATAATGAGTGCAGAAAGTACCCGATATATTTCACTTGTTTATTTTAACACCCTCATACAACTTCAAAATTGTCAGAATTCGAATCAAGGATTAAAGAATACAAATCTCTGAATGATTTTGGAATAAGACTGAACATTAAGAATATCTTCGGTTCAAATTCTGTCAGTCTTTAAGCTGTTTAAGGATGTTAATATTAGATTCTTTTTTTTCCAACTCGTATATTTTTTCTCTCCTGGTTCGTATGAATCAAACTGAGGTCGAAGTGGGATGCCGACTTGGTTTACACAAACGTTCAGTAGTTGGCAACCGACTGGCATATCGAATGTTTAGACGTCATACAACAAGAAAGTGCACACATGAATAGTCCCTCCCCAATCATATATCAACGTATAAATGCATTCGTGTATACATAAACACCATTAACACACACACACACACACACACACGCACACACACATACACACATGTGCATTCACACATACGAAGTCAGTCTGGAAAGTATCCAGCCATTCAATATTAAAGAAAAATAACTTGCCTATGGCAACGACATCTTAGTCCCCTTCAAAGTACTCCCCAGGTGACTTCTCAGACTTATCCCACAGTCCTTCCAACTTTTCGAAAGGAATCTATAAAGGCCTCTTTCGATATCACCGTTAATTGCCACATCGTGTCCTCCCTAATATCATCCATGGCCTGTAATCCCTTCGAGCTAATTCAGAGTTCACAGGAAGCCAAATCTTGACTGCAATGGCTGATAGACCCGGTTGATGCGATGTTTTGCCAGAGGAAATCCTGCACGAGACGTAAAGAACGGGTAGGATCGGTCATTGTGAATGAAACAGTCATGCATGTACACAAGCTCACTCAATGGCGTCTCATTGCTGACCAAGTTACCCCATCAGGGAGTATCTGTTCACACATGCACAGTAATGTTCCCTCTTATTGGTTGTCAACGTACATTAAGGCTGCACAACTGGTTTTCTCGATATATATATATATATATATATATATATATATATATATATATATATATATATATATATATATATATACTTAAAATGGTTAGATACCTTCCGGGTAGACCTTGTACAAATAACGTGCGCACGCGCGCGCACGCACACACACACACAGGTTTATTGGTTGCCCGTCAATTTGTCGACAAGACAATTTGTCTCTGGTGTGTGCAATAATTTGTTTACGTCTGTTGTTTTGAAGAATACCCATCGGATAGATGATCTTACAACAATTTTCATATTTTAATATAACGCTATATTGCCGAATTTGGAGAAGTATATGTATTCGGTCGTATCCGTCGTTCTGTCATTCCGTCGGTCCTAACGATATCTCCAAAAGTATCCAATGAATTTCTGTGCAGTTGAATATTCAATTTCTATCTGGCAGCATGTCGTGTACCGTTGGGGATGATCAATTGACAAATTGGAAAAAGGGATGATCGATGAATAAATTACTTCTCTCACCTTTTGTCGGGGAGTGAATTTTCAAAACACACACTCACACACATATATTTACATATATGAGTGCGCATTTACTTTAATATACACACACATGTGCAAAAACCAACACAAAGGTGCCAAGGTAATTCATCGCCGGTAAAATCGTTGTGGGTAAATTGGTTTCTGATCAATTTGTCTTGAGATAAATTAGTTGATAAGACGATTTGGTTTCACTGTCTACTAATATTTGTTCACATTTGTTTTTTTGAACAACAATCATTGGAACAGTAATCTTACATCAACTTAGCATAATTTTATTTAGTCTCCAAACTTTACATTTATTCCAGAATCCTGCCTGATCAACATTCATTCAGGGCGAAGAATCTACTCAATATAGAAAATCCAAAAAATTTGATCCAGCGAATCAAAGTGTAATAGAGAAATATGATTCTAAATTAAAAAAAAAATACTTCTTATGAGCAGTTAGACATAATCTTACTTTTTAGCATTTTGATATCCGATACTAATGTATCAATCTATTTTTTTTAGTTTTCAATCTTATTTTTTTAGTTAATTTCGAACATTTCTGGGAGTTGGTAGCAAATTTTCATTTCGAAAAATTTAGTTCACGACAATTTGACATCACAACCAATTTACCCTCGATCAATGGCCGAATTCTTTATCTATGATGACACTTGACGAATAACCACATTATATCACCTGTTCGTCGTTCAATGGAACATAAACACAGTATAGTTATAGATTCTGTGTTTATTTTGACCGAATGTTTTTTCAATTGTGACCATCTGGATTCTATCAGATAAATATTTACCACTTTGTTTTTATGCTACGATCAAGCATTGATTTCACATTTCGTTTGCTAATCTCGTTTCCGAGTATTTTGCCTCGTCGGAGTCTGGTGGATCGAGAAGAGATGCCAATGGCGTGGATTTGTTTAAGGTGGATCCCAACTTGCTAGGGAGTGACCCACACACTCTGGGTCTGAGGGCCATCCCCAGTGGCACATTTGCTTTTATTTATACGGATTAAAAAAAGGTTTGATAACAGATTCTTGTATCTGATTACAGTTTTGTTTTAAAAAAAGTACACTTAAAACTGCTTTAAGGGAGTTGCTAAATATCATCTAACTCTGCTTCTGCCAAATGTCCTATTTATAAATGTATGTGTGTGTGTGTGTGTGTGTGTGTGTGTGTGTGTGTGTGTGTGTGTGTGTAAAACTTTTCTCTTTTGTTTTGTTACAAAAGCCTGATATTGTGTTGACGAGAAATACAAAACAGTTCTTTGGGGTTTGGCGTTCGTTAAGGTCGGACATTTTTTTTTTACCATTTGTTTTTGAGAGACTGTTTCGTTTTGTCCTCCATAACATCGCTTTTCCACTGAGTCTAGTCTAAACAATGTCGGGGCCTCGCACGCGTTGTTGATGATTTGGACGAGATGATGAGGTTAATTACTATAAATCAACGGCTGCTGGAACAAATTGTTGCAAAAAGGGGATATATATATATATATATATATATATATATATATATATATATATATATACGTGTGCACGTGTATGTTTGTGTATTACAGATGTATGCGATTAGTTGTGTGTATTTACACATACACGTGGGCGTATCTGCAAGTGTATGTAAGTGGGTGCGTGTATTTACACGCGTGCGTCTGAATGTGTTTACCTGTGTGTGGTTGTGAGTATTTACATGTGCGTAGCTGTGTGCATTTACGTGTGTATGTGTATGTATTTATATAAGAGTGTATCAACATGTATACATGTATTTACTTGTGTATGCATGTATATTTACAAGTGAATGTATGTATTTAAATATGCATGTGTATGTATGTGTTCGTGCATGTGGATGTGTGGGTGTATTTGCATGTGTGTATGTATGTAGGTGAGTGTATTCATATGTGTGAATGTATTTACATATGTGTGGCTGTATGTATTTTACATGTGTATATGTATTTACACTGATGTATGTGCGTGAATTTGTATGTACGTGTATTAACATGAGTGTAGCTATGTGTATTTTCATGTGTGTGTATTCACACCTATGTGTGTGTATTTACATATGCATCTGTATTTGTACGTGTCTGTGTATTTGCTTATGTATGTATGTATGTATGTATGTATGTATGTATGTATGTATGTATGTATGTATTTGTATTAACACGTGTATATTTACATCTGGATGTTTCTATGTGGGTGTGTGTTTTGTACATGTATATGAATGTGTTTATCTACATAAGTGTAATTGTATGTGTCTGTGTTTGTGTGCACGCTTTATCGCTATGAAAACAACCACAACAAAAATTTGTCAAAAGCAGACGAACATAGGGCGGGGGCAGCCATGGATCTTTGTAATTTCCCCTGGCCCATAAAATAAGGTCGCTTGGCATGTGCATCTCGAAATCCTACACCCCCGGGACGAATTCTTTCCTCTTCCCCACTTTTTTTTCTCTGTTGTCCTCCCTATTTGTATGTTACCTCCTCTTCGGGAGGAGGGGAAGGTGTCCAAGAGGTGAAAGGTCCGGAAACGAATTCGGGGAGCCAAGTTCAAACTCCTATTTCGACAGTTTATGTTCACACCGCAATAACGCCCTGGCGAAAGGCTTGAATCCATCCCTTCCTCAGCTATGGGTGAAATAGTGCAGGGTTAAGTGAGTGACACCACTTCAGGTGTTTATCGCCATCAAGTCATTTTACATAGCAGTAATGCAATACGTGGAGCCCAAACAGGGACGGCTGAAGTCGTGATCAGCATATGAACACTCCTTACTAATCTTTTTTCCTCAGTTTCAATAGTAAGTGGGGGGGGTATTCACAACCATTTCTTCTCCCCAGGTTTGGTAAAAGATAGACGGACGAAATAGGAAAACCGCCGTAATCACCCCTTCACTACATCTCAGGCACACCTGGTAAATTAAGGTCTGCCAATTCAATAAGCTTACGGACCAAGTAATACCTTTGTGAATCCCACAATGTCTGCAGACCTAAGGCTGCCGATCTGGAGTTTCTGCTACAAAAAAAAAAAAATAAAATGGCCACCTTGCACTAACACCCAGTAATATTGATGACCAAGAGTCGCCACTGATATAAATATATATGTATATGTATGATAGAATAGTAAGTTACATCAATTTACTTCACAACCTCAAGTCACATGTATCAGTGACCTTTATCTGGTGAATGTTCAGTTATACCTATTTTGAATTTAAGAAATATTCTTTTTTTTTTACTTTCTTTTCGTCTTTTTCTTGCATCTCGGTGATTCTTGGTCACCTCTATCTGGTCTTGAAATTATTGCACATCGTCTGTCTTTGGACTCTGACGTATATTTGCTTGCTACTGTTTATATTACATCGTGTCTGTGTGCTGATTATTGTATAACCTAAACATGATGAGTTTCATTCCCTCTAATCGCAGCATATGAGGTATGTCCAGGAAATATCAAGCAATTTGACATTGATAAATGTATAGTCTACCTATGACAATGGCACCTTATAACAATCTGCAATGTCAATTTCTAAGCTGTTTTGTATCGTTCTTTTTAATCTCATCCATGGTCTGATATTTCCCTCTAAAGAACCAAATGCTGTCACGAGTCAAATCCAAATTGTATTGAGTTGACGGAGTGTTGTTTAGCCCCAGCACCCCCCTACGCAAAAACAAACGAAGTACCCAAGAGGTGAAGAATCGACAGTATCGCTCCCGACTGAATAACCCCATAGAGAGATATTTGCTCATGCATGCGCAGTAAGATCCCTTCGGATTGGACGTCATGTTACATAAAGGCTCAGCTAACTGTTCTTGGGATAATCAAAACTGAAGTCTCAATCGGTCGGATAAATTTCATCTATCAAAGTTGCTACATATCTTCTGATCCAGACGGGACAGAGGCAGATTGAACCTTGTGTAGACTACGCAAAGTAACAAGAACTTCAGGAAATACATTTACGTAAGCGTTTCAATCGGTGTTGCCCGGCACCATCAATGTGTTCGAGAGCGATTTGATCACTAATTCTGACGTCTTCGAGTCATCTAAAGCCATGTTGGTCAACTCAGTATCAACAACAATTTAAGAAAATACTCCAATTCCTTCATTACTAACGTGTGTTATTTCATAATTAATGCATTTAAAGAGTTTGCACTCTGGAAATGTCCATAACTCTGGGTTATTGTATTACATTGGGATATGAAAGCTGCTTCGATACATCTGCGTGTCGAGGAGTCGTGTAAGTTTTAATGAGATGCGAAACATCACCACATAAATACAGGGAATTGGCCAACACACATTAGACTATTTAAGAAACAGTATGGGTTTACACATCCCCCCTTTAAGAAAACGCCAATACACAGACACACGTACCAAGTCTCACCCTCCATCGACCAAAAGATGAAAGCAACACACTCACTTCCGCTCCATCCCACATCATCATCATCATCATCATCATGATCAGTCTGTTTGCGTCCGTCGTTGGACAAAAACCTCCCCAAGATTTGACATAGATTCTCTATCATGGGCACTGTGGAACACTACAGCCCCATTAAACAGACCCACAGCCACATTCCTGGAAACTGACCAGTCCTATCCTGGCCCTCCATATTTCAGATCAACTTAATACAGATACCTCGTAACACTCCCTCTCACTGACCTGTCTTATTTCAAACCAAACTGATTCTCATCAACACCGGTACAAACATCCCTTCCATGCCTACTAAACAAGACTTCATTTCATTCCCCAAATCTCTAACATGTAAACAGCATACATTTTTCGCTGCAACCTGCAAGATGTTTGAAAAAGGTGCAAAATTTCCAACTTGTGATACTGAAAAAGAAAGAAAAATCCAATTACAAATCTGTTTATGGAGACATAGGTGTAAGTAAAATTATCTTATATTCATTTATTTCATGTGTTATACGGATAAAATGAGATTACATTTAAAATAAAGTTCCAACTTATGTCAATATTTCCGCAGTACAATTTCGATTGTAAAGTTAGAATTCATGTTCATAATTTGTTTAAGTATACATTTGATTTTCCTTCTGTTATTTTTGTGTGTATATAAACATGTACACAGAAAGTAACATTCATTTTGAGTGAAAGTGTACAGTTTCATTGGGATTAGAAGAGATTCGAATTATATCTTGAAAAGTAAGGATGGTTTTTCTACTGTACACAGCCAAATCTTCATGCATTATCAATTTGTTCCAGTCCGTTCATCCGCTGTTATTTACATCTTATGATGAAACTATTGTGAACTATCTTATTTCATTCGACGTCATTGCCCGTCCTTGTCGGTAGAGACTTGGGTTCAACCCCAACTAATTGTTTATTTCTCTATCATATCAGATATGTGTTATTCGATATGCCATTGTTACTTCTCGCTTGTGTAAATTTGTCTTTGACACTTAAGCGCTCCTCGGCGATCGTGTTTATCCTGTCGCTAAGGTATTTTACCATTATATACGCACATAGATTGCCGTAAATCACTGTACTGCTTCCGTTTTCATTTTTGAAAATTCATTTTTTATCAAAGTGAGCATGTATTTCTCATTACGGTTCAGGAAGCTATATTAAAAAAAACTGTATTAATTTATATGGTTTATAAATAGATTTGAATTTTATTTTCAAAGTGAATTTCCTGTTTATGCCTATAATCATGAAATATATCAAAAGTTTGTTTTGAAACTGATATTGTAGAGCAGATTTCTACGACAAAACTGTATTATTCAATGTGGTTTATACACATGTGGTAAGTAGCCAGCTGATAAGTCGCAGGCCCGAATAGATGCTTTATATCCAAATCTCGTCTTGTTCATTAATTGTCCATATCTGCTCTTTATGTTTCTCGACTTGGATAATCATATCATGAAGGAATGGATATATAATCAGACTGAATGATCATGATACGTGTATATATCTTCAATTGATTATTCTATTTACGTTGTCAAGGCCAATTGACAAACGGAATGTCGGTTCAAATAGAGTTTCAAATAAGAACAACACATTCATAATTATTCTGTTGGATTATACATCTATTTCTTTATAATATATATATATATATATATATATATATATATATATATATATATATATATATATATATATATATATATATATATATATATCGATGTGTGCTTGTATGTTTGTATGCATGCCTTCAATAGGAGAGGGGAATAGACCTATTTTGGCTTCAGTGTGAAAAAATCAGCTGGCAGAAATAGGTTTGCAAGGCTACGTAGAAAGGTGAGGGCTTCCACCTGAGTTATCCCTAGCTTAAGGGACTTCTGGTGTGAACCTGTCTGGTAGTAGTAGCTGGTCTATAGTTTGTGTCACCATCTCCTTCTAGAACATGCTCTCCTCCCTGGATATCTAGAATTTTTGTGATCTTTTATTACTATAGCATGATATTCGAAACAATTACACTACATTTTATGTTTAAGCTTCTGTTTTTCTTTCAATATTTTTTTAATAAACTTACTCACTGGATGTTAAAAACAGCAAATAAAAAATGTGCGTCACTATTTTTTTTATTACATTTTCGTGGATCCGTAGTCAATTTCGATAATGATTAATATTTTTGTCCTCACCGCACGAAGGATCACCAAATATCGTTTAGGGTTGAAATAACTATTTAAAAATAAATTTCGCATTATCAGAATCTCAAAACACTGTGTGTGAATCTGCCCGGGGATGTGTCATATTCATGCCAAGATTCTAACGCACAAGTTGTCAGTTGTTACACAATACAGTTTTTGGCTCGCACCACCCCCTTATGTTGTGTAAGAAGGCATATATATCAGAACATATTTTCTTTTTGTTTTGTTAAATTACAGTTATTCCTTCCCCTGAGCAACGTCGGGATACCTTGCCAGTATATATATATATATATATATATATATATATATATATATATATAGTCTAGTGAGCTTTACAGCTTTAAACACTAGACATTAAATAAACTTTTTCGGTAGATTTTTTTTATCACTTCAGTCACCCATTTCCCAATATCTGTAAATACAATTTATGTAATCTTCCAAAGTGTTTTTCACTGTTTTCCCTATACTTTGTTATTATTGGGCAATATATTAATTGTCTCTTGTTGGGATCATCAGTTGCTTACCATGTAACGGTTTCGGGTATTTTAAAAACAAAACAGTTATATTAACATGACACCCCAGTATTGTTGATCAAAAAACACCTCATTATATCATTTTTGCGATATATGAAATTTATTCATTTTATAAAAGGTTTCATGCGAATTGTATGTTGATATCATTTTACTCGACATGGGTATTTTTCAAAACAAGGCTAACTTACGTAAAAACATTTTTAACGATGAGGGATTAGTAAGCATAACAACAGACATGACTCGCTCTTCGTGTCATTTCTATTGATGGTCATATGTACATATGTTTAGATTCTCACATTATTCCTTCTCTATCCACATCGGCACCATTTGTTTCGCAAAGCGGACAATTATCTTAAGAAATGGACACATAATCTGACAGAAATAATCATAAATGCATTACATTACTTTGATTCGTCACTCTTACCATTGAGTTAAACAGCCCACCGGTGAGGAGATGGTGTCTAAAACGTAACGCCCGGTATGCAGCAAATTACTATTTAGTTGTCAGACGATTGTAGCCATGATCTAAGATAGAATGAATAGTTCATTAGTTATAGTCCATTTATTTCATAGATTGATAAGTTATTAAACATGGCATCCTACGATACAATATGCTTGAACAGACTGCCAATATATATATATATATATATATATATATATATATATATATATATATATATATATATATATATATATATATATATATATATAGATCAGCTTCAAATTGAACATCACGTGGGAAGACAACAATAGATAATTCTTGGGGATTTTTTTACGGGTTTTAATCTTATTTTTTAACTCACTACCCCTCGACTCGAAGGTCTTCGTAACTTGAAGCTATCTCCTTATTTAAAACCCAGTTCTTCTTATCAGTGACGATGTGTCACTGTTTAGTTTCGCTGTTTACGTCAAATCAATGTCAGGGACAGAGTGACTCGCCTCATTTAATCCCTCACCCCCCCCCCTCGGCAAAAAATCTGGTACGCGTGTGGGACACTGTCATGCCCCTCGACTTAGCTTTCTGTTTGCTACTCCAAAAAAGTCAAGAAGACAAAATTATCTTGAAAACATTTCCTGATGAATTGCATATGTAAGTGTTTATGTGTGTGCGTGTGCACATCTACTCTCGAGTGCTATATGAGTTTATTTGTCTCAGTGGGATTGTGAATCTAGTGATTTCGCGAAATCCCTAGTGATTTTGTGAAATCCCTGAACATTTCAGTAATTTCATGAAATCTCTAGTATCAGAGTGTAATGAGTTCAGAAACGGTTAAGAAGCTTGTGACGATGACCGTTACTAGGGAAACGAGTTTGATCCTCACTTAGAGCTCAACAATTGTGTCCTTGTGTCAAACTAATTCCAATATACATTGTAAATACTAATGCAGGATATGCTTGATATTTACCAAGTTGAGTGGTGGGGTATTTAGTGAGGATCAAACTCCCCACACTAGTGAATTTCTGTGAGACTCGTTTGTTAATCACTATTTTCAAACAAAGCAACCAAGTCTATCTATTTGAATTATCCGGAAAAAATGCACTTTTTCTCTGTCTGTGGTTTCTGTTGATCTCGACATGTCTGGTGGCTGAAACAGTGGCGATTTCAGCGAGTAAAGATGCTTGGGGATGAATTTAAAGTAAGCTGATTTTCATAGCAGGTTTTTCCTACGCTACAAGGATGTTTGGCGCTATATATTCTCCTTTGTCCAACAATCGATACACCTTTGTACGTTTCAAATTTCCGATATCTATCTATCTCAGTCTGTTAAAATCTATTTGTGTTCATATCTATCTATCTATCTATCTATCTATCTATCTATCTATCTATCTATCTATTGTCTTCTCGCAGTTTCTGGATCTTACACATAAGAAGGTTTGCCACTAAATCAACATGACCCAGTAATCATCAGGACATCAGAAATGTATACGTGCGTACTTCGCAGAGAGCAGTAGAAAGAGCAATGTTAGGAACAAACCTGAAAGATCGGAAAAAAATCAGCATGGATCTGTGAAGAGGCCTGAGTGAGAAAGAAAATCCATAAAATTAATTTAACGAGAGTTGGGATGGACACTTAGCAAGTGGGGACAATAGTTGTAAAAGCTTAACCGATTGGTGCCTAAGGGGCATCAAACATAGTAGGAAAAGACCAGGCACCAGATGGAGGGTGAGATAGAAAGGTATGTCAGTAGGACATGGCGGAGGTTAGTGCAATCACGGTCGTCATTGACAGAGCTCGGAAAGTCAATTGTTCAACGGTGCACTTATGGTTGCCACTGCTGCTGCTTATATATATATATATATATATATATATATATATATATATATATATATATATATATATATATATATATATATATTATACTCTCGAAACAGGGCTATGGCAAAACAGCTGACGAACTTCATAATAAAAAATCAAATGACAAATACAAACAAAACTAAATTACATCCAGCAAGATCCTAGAATTATATTATAAGTGAAATATATATGATAATTCGTATATATTAATCCGAAATTATTATTATTATCATTATTATTATTATTATTATTATTATTATTATTATTACTATTATTATTATTATTTTGGAATCACACACCAGTTGCCTGGTGGTAACCGCTGGATTTTGAGTGACAGCAAGTCTCCTCAAGTCTCCAGCCCTCCTCTCCTAGTACTCATAGGTCGCAGTAATTCTGCGATTTACAGTTTCACACCGGTTGCCCAAATAACAGTGCTCAATACTTAGAGTAGAATCAATATATCGATAAAATATACAGACTTTGTCTCTGGCATTGGTATACCCTCGTTTCGTGAGGATAGAGCTGAATATAGCAGAACAAGGGTATACCATTGTCATTGACAACATTTATGAATTTAATCGATATATATATATATATATATATATATATATATATATATATATATATATATATATATACTTTCTCTGCACTTTCGCTTATCTCGTCCATTAATTATCATTGACCTCCGTGATTGTTTATTAGGCATATAATATTTTAATTTTATTACTCTCTTAGGCTTTCATACGTGGTTTTAAACTACTCGACTCATTATAGATAACATCTGAATGCCGAGAGGCCTCTTTAGTCTGGGCACGCACCCATCAGACTAAATGAGAGACTAAGCACATTGATGACTTCCGTTTCTACACGTGTTTTCCTATATTACGTTGAATTTCGAAGGTTGGATTCAAGGAGACAGCATTTTCAGTGCATCAGAGTTTTTTTTGGGTTTTTTTTTTCTGAAATCGTCTGCACAGTTTTCTTTCTTTACAAATAGTTTGGTTTAATTTCATTTTAGGCATTTTCCTTCCTTTTTTTTTTCTTTCCTCTTTTTTGTTTCTTCCAGTTCATATTTATCTCATTTTTGTTTCTTTTCATCCGTGTTTCTTTCTTTTCTTTTTCGTTTCTGCTCTTCCTTTCTTTTTTTTCTCTCTTATTCGTCTCTTCCTTCCTTGCCCTCTATCTTTCTCTCTCCTTCCTTTCCCCTTCGTTTCCTTCTTTCTTACCTTTCTGTCTTTTTTTTCATCTACCTCCCTTCCTTCATTTCCCCCTAATTCTTTCTTTCTTTCTTTCTTTCTCTCTTTCTTTCTTTCCTTCTTTCTTTCTTTCTTTCTTTCTTTCTTTCTTTCTTTCTTTCTTTCTTTCTTTCTTTCCTTCTTTCTTTCTTTTTTCCTTTCTTTCTTTCTTTCTTTCCTTCTTTCTTTCTTTCTTTCTTTCTTTGTATTCTTTTCTTCTCTTTCTAATTCATTGTGTTCATTTGCCACTAGTGTTTATCCTTCTTCCTGACGCCATTGTATAGGATAACACAAAATGGCTGTGTCCGCTACATCCAACTCTTTTTATGTTAACAAAATTTAACCAAGCGTAGTAATTAACAATTCTTACGTGGGATCCAACGATTAAACCATAAACTTAATCTCCCTCGAAAAATAACAACACTTAAATAAATTAGCAAATACACGCGTATGGAGGGCAGTTAAATTACATGAAGGTCAGCCTGACTAACCCGAGGGACTTGAATTTCTGGCTCAGGGATACAGAACACTGGCGAATATAGAGTGGAATTCGTGGTGAGATGCATCGTTAAAAACTGGCGCGTGTCGCGGACCGAACAAGGGCGTGCGCTGGTCGTGTTGCCAGCGTGTTGTTGCTATGTTGCCAGGCGTCTCCTTTTAATTACGGGAGTTCAGAGGTCAATAAGTGGCTTAGGATAAAAAACGAAACAAAAAAATAAAAAATGGAAAAGTAGAGAGTGTTTTTTTTTCCGAGGTTGAAAGTAAATAAGCGAGTCAATTAATTGAATCAATTTGATAGATAGGCTAATTGGATAAGCGAGTTGAATGATAAAACGTGGAATAGGAAGGTTTAGGCATACGAACAACTTACATACCAGCATAGATAAATACGAAGATAATATCTATCTATCTATCTATCTATCTATCTCAGTTTGTTCATATCCATTCATCTATGTATCAATCGATATATCTCAGTCTGTTCATCTCGGTCTATCTCCGTCCTATCTATCTATATATCTATTTCATTCTCATTACAACAAATGATCAATATCCAAATTCACATTAAAGCACGAATCTCAAATGTTAGATTTCGATGTCAATCCCATCAGGATACAAAAGTACATACGACCCAACACTATTAAATCTGACACAACACAATCTTTCTAACCTTGCTCTCGTCCTTGCGATATAAGGTAAGTTACGCAAATATCTATCGATCTATCTATCTATCTATCTATCTATCTATCTATCTATCTATCTATCTATCTATCTATTGGTTGCTTCAACGTACCGTTGTTCTTACCATTGAGCTAAACGGTAATGCAAAGACCCAAATAACTGTTTTCACTCCAGATTCTCATCTTATCTATTCTCGGTCGATTTCTGCTCTATTCGATTCTTATCAACGGGACAGATATGTATTAGGAAATGAATGAATGTATGATTTGATAGAATGATTATAAATTGCATCATATTATATTAAAACTTCTGTGGTTGATATATCCCTTGGCCTAGACAACGTAAATAGAATAAAAATGGGGATGCTACAGGAAATCGAACCCGCAACTCTTATGCACACACACATGCACACACACACGCGCACACGTATGTATATAAAAGAAAACGGGGAGATAAATTCTGCAATAAGGATTGAATGAATTTGTGAAAAAAAAGGAAAGCCAAAGTTTTTATTAATGCTTTCAAGGTATAATGATTATGAATATACAGTCAGTGCAAAAAGTATCTGATGCATTTCAACTTCATACAGCTTATGCAGCTTCAAATAGAATAGATAAAAGTAAATATTGAAACCAAGTTGAAATTATGTACAAAAATCATGAGTTCAAATTTAAAGTTGTATAAGGATATTAATTGCACTCATTATATATATATATATATATATATATATATATAGAATTGTGTCATCCACAGACAGCTGTTTCGATATGTTATATCTCTTCAGTGTGGCTATAGACTTTAACCCATCCATCACCGCGAGGCAGAATTGAAACCCACACATCGGACCCGGAGGCTGATATCCTACCTCTGGACAACGGAACTGGGTGGTCAATTAGGTTGAGTTTAAGCGATATATTCATTTATGCAGAAACTCCTCATCAATCAGAGTGCTCTATTCCTATGGAAGAGCATTGCATAATATATATATATATATATATATATATATATATATATATATATATACACTATGAATTATATATATAATTCATATCTGACATAATGGTGGAAATTTTCACCGACAGAAGGGAAAACACACGTTTGATAAATAGGTATTCATGCATGGACGGTTCGTAGGAGATGTAAGATCATTCCTAAACACTAGCATTGCTAAACACTCTCTCTTTCTCTCTGTAAAGAGAGAGGGGAGGGGCAAGACAGATATATAGATATGGTGAGGAAATAGATGAAATCTATCTGACACAGTGGTGATATTAATAGGCAATACAGAAACACGAGAGTTAGGGAAATGGATCATATTCACTTCTGTTACAAGTTTCGGGGGACTGGTTTTTCCCATTGTCAAACCTCAAAAGGGAGAAATGGTCCAATTTGCGAGGGGGAGATAGAAAGATAGTTTGAAAGATAGATAGAAACACAGATAGATAGTTTTGAATAGTCTAAGATTGATAGACAGACAAATACATACATAGATATGGATTGACTGACACATTGTATTTTTTTTCTTTTACATATTTCAAAATGTTCAAAAATTTGAATGGAATGACAAACAAATAAGAGTTAATTCATGTTTTTTTTTTTTTGCTCACGATGCACAATGAATTCTGCATAGTGGGCAAATAAGTCTGCAGCCTAGAACGTTGTAATGTGCTAAATTTCACCACTGAATTAAGTGCAGTGACAAAAAGAGGACGAAATATTTTGTTGTATGATATTTTGTTTTCGCCATTAGGTTTACTTCTCACTGTAACTTATCCAAGCCCCAGTACTGTTCATATCCAACATAGGTAGGCACCTACTTTGTCATTACACCAACGCATTGGATGCAGTGTAATATTCAAAACCATCAATCTAATCTGTTGACACAGGTTTCTCCGGTTTTCGAGTCAATCTGGTAGGCTGGCTATCTATTTATCTCTTTAGTCACCGTAGCTAAAGAAATGACCCACCTGGCCAACCAGCCAAGTGGATTACAGGTTCTTCTCTCTTTGCTCGCGTTTGTATGCCTCTGTATGTCTCCAGGCGCACCTGGTCACACTCCTGGGGCCACAACCATGAGTACATCACCAGACACTACGTAGAAAGTATTTATGTTTTTTTTTTATTTAAAAAGGTGCTTTTAGGGGTCACTATGGTCATTTTGGACCAACAATGTCAAAATCTTGTGCAAGTATTTTATTCAGATAAATGTTTAAACAAAAGATCTATCTCTTTTTAGATGATTTTAGAGTGATGTACGGATTATCTATCAATCTATCTATGTGTCGCTGGTGCAAGTTATAACGATGGTGCTAGAGGGCTGAAAATTTGACCATTTACTCCATATATTTTTTTTCTTTGATTTTGTTTTGAAAATACTCTTCAAAAGATAAGTTCTTAGTGGGGAATTCAATTCACTATGTAAGTTGAGACTAAATTGGTTCCCATTGTTTTTAGCGGACTGTTTTCAATTATTTTTGGAAATTCAGATCTTTTTAGTGATCACAGCTCAACAAAAGGAGTGGGGTGTAGTTTGTTCTTCATTCACCCATTTCCCCCTAAACACCACAGCAAAGTTTGAGGGGAATAATTACTATTTTCTGTACTCTTTCATCACTATCATCATCATCATCGTTATAGTTATCATCATCATCATTTTAGTCATCGTCTTTGGACATACACCTCAAGATATAATCAATTATAAAATAATACTTATTACCGAGGAACGAAAAAAAAAGGTATAAGTACGTTGCATATTGTAATCAGCTACCTTTTAAAAAGATCGTCTCCTTGAGTGGCAAACAATGTTAGTCATGTGGGTGAATTGCCAAGAACTCTACCCGAGAGGCAGTTGTTTATTGTTTTAGAAGAATTACAACACGTGAAATCAACGATGCCAGTGTAAAGAAACAAAGGTGATGAAAGCTGACGATAGCAAAAGTTGAACATTTGTTGAGATGGATGATGCGTAACACGTGGAGAGGAATTAAATGATGCAGTTAGATGGATTCAACGATACTTTTGGCAGTATTTGTCGGAAGGAGATATAGTCCCACAGTTGAGAGAACAGTGCCATAAAACTCTTTTTAATATTATACAGTCTGTCCCAAAAGTAACGCTCGATTTATCCCGACGGTAACGCCATTTATAAGCGAAGTGACTATTTAATGTAATATTCAGCGCGCCAGTTCGCTAAATATTACGAATAAAACTTTTGCTAATTAATCAGACGAGCCAGCTACAAAGAAAATAGAATAAAATATTTCTCGTCCAATTGATTTGAAGGAGTCTTCAATTTTACAACTAATGTTTGTTATCCTCACTTGTAGACCAATCAAAATCTCTTTTCGCTATTGGATTGGCCTGTGATGTACAGGGTCTCCCGAAAATAACACCCCAATTATCCCAATTGTAAAGCCACTTCTAAGGGAAATAACTATCTAAAGTAATGTTCAGCACACCAAAAATTGCCTTTAAAATTGAAGACTCTTGCCAATTAATCGGATGAGCAAGCAACAAGAGAGATTGAAAAACTTTCTTCTCGTCCAATTAATTATCAAGCGTCTTCAATTTTACTCGTAATTTCAAGTTTTTTCATATCCGATTAATTAACAAGTCTCTTAAAATTTATCAGAAACCGTCAACCAAAACTGTCAACATAGGTTTCTTCAGTTTTCAAGTTGGTTTGCCTGGCTGAAAATATATGGATGTGTTACCAGTACAGGCTGCACGGATGGACCTAGAGGGCTGAAAATTTCACTCCTTGTTATATCAAGAAAAAAAATGTTTTTTTTTGTTTGTTTTTTTTTCCAAAAATCCCTCCAAAAACAGGTTTTAGGTTGGGGTTCAATCTACAATCTCCGTTTATGCTAAATTGGTCTCAGGATTGTGCACAGCTGTAGTTTTAATGATCAAACAAAATGCAGGAGAAGTAAATTATTCATCAACCACCGCTTTTGACGATTTTTCAATTGATCACCCTCAACACAACATGCTGCCAGAAGACGTTGGTCATGTAAAGGTTTCCATTGAGTGACCAACTTGAGCTGTTTACTTACTGTAATTTCTGGCCAACTGGTGTGCTGAACATTAAACGTCAAATAGTTAATCCCTTCAGAGATGACATAACCGTGCCGATAAATTAGGCGTTACTTTTGGGACAGCATAAGAGACGCGCCCCGAAAGTATCCCACCATTTATTATTAACGGAAAGAAAAATTGCCCATCAAGAGCAAAGACACCTCAGTCCCCTTGAAAATTCTCCCCTTGGGAAACCACGCATTTATTCTGACGTCTTTTCAACATCTAAAAATAGTCTGCAAATCCTCTTTTGGGATCGTCATCAACTGCGTATATGCGTTCTCCTTAATCTCATCCACGGTCTGAAATCTATTTGGTAATAGCTAGAAGTCTCATGACCAAATCTGGCTTGTGTAGATGGTGGGTGGTGGTGACAGATCTGTGTGAAGAGATGTTTTGCCAAAAATACCTGCACGAGGCGTGTAGAATGAGCAGGCAACGGTTACACATTACACAATCTCAGCCAATAGTGTTTCATTGCCGACTGGATAAACCCACATGTTACTGTCTGTCCACACATGTGCAGTTTGGTCCTTTGTGTTTGGTTGCCAAATATCATCAAGGGTGCACAAAAGATTATTGAGATATTTAAAATGGCTGGATAACTTCCACTGCTTAGCTTAATGGTATGAGCAACGCTACGTTGAAACGGCTACCCTATCGGTTGCAGGTTCAATTCCAGTTTATTCTATTTACGTTGTATAGGCCAAATGAAACATTCACTGAGTAATAACCAGAGATCATTTCAAAATCTCAGTATAATCCCAGTATAATATAACGAAATTTATATATATATATATATATATATATATATATATATATATATATATATATATATATATATAAACAAGCTCAGTAATATAATTTATCCACCGAAATGTGCGCATTTTATTCCTGTGCACGAGTCTGTATGCTTATATTCATCTGCCTGAGTGTGTGCTCGTGTGTGTACGTATATACACGGGAATTGGCCTATGCATGCGGGTGTGTCTCTCTCTATCTGCCAGTCTGGAGAAAGGAGTGTGCATATGTAAAGGGGTTGGTGATCAAGCAGCCAGAACACATAACTCAGATCCAGAGATACGCCCCTCGGTCGTCGACATTAGGGGGACACCTCGACCCTGACAGAAATATGTCAGCCTACAAACAGATTTTTATTTCTAGAAAATAAATGAGGCTATCATCATTAAATCAGTCTTCGAAATCAAACCACCCAACAGGATGCAAGAGTAGCACTAATGATGCCTTAGAAAAAAAAAGGTATACACTGTACATGTTACTGTAAGATTGTGAGACTGGTGTTCCTCACTGGGTGCCTCACCACCGTGACCTTTTGCTGAAAGGAAGCTGTAAATGCGCTCTAAATACAGAGGCAGAATATACTTAATATTTACTCGTTTGTTCAGCTTTGTTTTGGCAGGAGGCCAATGGGGCACCCAGTAACTCCTTACTATGGTAATGGTCAGCATCACTATCACTACACATTGTGGAATTATTAGATTAATTATAGATAAATTATACAAACATATATTCATTACGACCACTACCACCACCACCACCACCACCACCATCATCATCATCATCATCATCATCTGCAGCAGCAGCAATTCTAAGTCCGCTGTAGGACAAAAGCGTTTCCCCATATTACTCCATGACGAGTGTGATTGCCATGTCTTACTGGCAAACTTTTCTATCTCGTTTCTCCATCTTGTGTCTGGTCTCTTCCAACTACATTTACTGTCCCTCGGTCATTAATCGGTCAGTCTTTTGCTCTATGTGTTGCCCTTTCTTCTCACTATGTGTCCCACCAATCTCCATTTTTTTCTAGCTTCATTTCTTGTACGATATCCTCCACCTTGGTCCTCTCTTGGATCCATGTTGATCTTTTCCTGTTGCTAGGAGTTATTCCTAACATCGCTCTTTCCATTGCCCTCTGTGCTATTCTGAGTGGGTTTTCGATTGGTCTTGTAAGTGTCCATGTTTCGCATCTGTAAGTCATAGCTTGTTTTATGCATTAATTGCAAACGTTACGTTCAAGGCGTATTGGCAATATGCTGTGTTTTAGTTTAAATATATTTATTGCAAACAAACAAAACTGCATGCTGTGAACAAAATTTAGTTCCCTCTCGTGTTTCTACAACTGTTCACATTTAAAAAAAATAATTTCCTCAAAGAATAAGGCAACAGGGTGGAATGGAAAACGAATTTCTTTTTTCAATAGGAGAAAAACATCAGTTAGATTCCTGAAAAAATCAGAGATGCCTATATTTAGTGGAATCATTCTCTGTGCCCCTACTAAGATATCATGATTATGATCATAATGATGATGATCACCTTCAACATCATCATCGCCATCAGTAGTAGTTGTAGTGGTGTAGACACAAAACACTGGCATATTATAACCTTACGTTACCCCGTTCCCCTCTTTCTATAATCTTTAATATGTCAGATACCAGCAAGCAGACAAAAATGTGACATTGGCTTTTATATTACATACACACACACACACGGTATATATATATATATATATATATATATATATATATATATATATATATATATATATATATATTACTTTAATTTTCGTAGATACTTATGTTTATTCTCTACTCAAAGAGTGATAAAGATACACAATGAGAAAATATTACTTCAAAGAATCCAATTCTAAGACCGTGGTTTATTCATTTTACTTTATGTCAACCAAACTATTCTAATAACTTTTGTGTTGTTTTTTTTCTTTTACATATTTCAGTATGTTCAAAAACTTGAATGGAATGACAAACATATAAGTGTTAATTCATGTTTTTTTTCTTCGAATTATGCATAGAATGATACACGAGGGGAAATAAGATGAAAATGATTATTTTATTGAGAGTGAATGAAATGTTTGTAATGAAGATTGGAGTGTGAATGACACAGAAATATTTCAAGAAACATTGGTGCAAAAGGACTCAGAATTCAAAAATTGGTTGATTGAAGCAATTTCTGAAGATGCAACAGAAACAAATAGCAACCTTGCAAAAGAATAAATAGTGAATCATTTGGATAGAGTCATTAAAATACCAACTTTAATTTGGACGATTCAATTTCCTCTCCCCATCTCTGGTATCAAACAGTAACAGAAAAAGAGGCTGATATTTTCTTGCTTTATGGATATTATATATTACTCGTGAAGAAAGCCGTAGATTGAATCAGTCAAAAAGTTTTGACAACATCAAAGCTAGGAAGAAGAGATAGGAATTCAATCTACTCTTTTATATGCCATATTGGAAATGAAGAAATCGACTGGGGATTTTACTGCATGACATCGTCGGTTCCAATGTTACAAAGGCGACGCAGCAAACGATCATGGAAGTGGTTGGTTGAAGTTCTCTCCCATGCTGCGTATCCCTCCCCTAGACCTGTCACCTTCTGACCATGTTTTGCTTTATGTTACAATCCATGTCATGTCAATGGTTCTATTAAGTTGGAGATTTCGAAAAATTCCCAGAAGAAATAATTGCATCAAAACTGAAATCGTTCTTTTTTGATGGAATACATGATTTTGATGAAATGTTACCTAATGTCGAAAACGCTAAGGAAAAGGATAATAAAATATTTTGTTTACAGATGTTTAGCATCAACCTGATGTCTTTTTCTCTTTCTCTCTTTATATATATGTATATATATTTATATGCACACGCACACATCGACTTATATATATATATATATATATATATATATATATATATATATATATATATATATATATATATATATATATATATATGTAGATATATATATATATGTAATGGGTCTGCTTTAGGGATCGAAGCTGCAACTGATAGCGTTGCTGCTTCTACGTAGCGTTGCTCTTACCTTTGAGCTAAATAGCCACCGGTAATGCAATTACTCTGAAATCTCATTCTTGTTTATTTACGGTTTATATCTGCCCTATTCGTCCAATGTAGACAGTTATATTTTCAAGAAATGGATATATGATCCGACAAAATGATTATGGATTGCGTTATATCATATTGAAACTCCATTTGCTATTATATATATATATATATATATATATATATATATATATATATAGATAGATAGATAGATAGAGAGAGAGAGAGAGAGAGAGAGAGAGAGAGAGAGAGAGAGAGAGGAAATTGAAAATACTTATAAAACAATATATATTTGAAAATTTGTTTATTCCAGAGCATTGTGTATGTATGAGTGTGTGCGTCTATACAAGCGTATGTAGATGTATATGAATTATTTTTGTTCGGTAGAATAGATATACGCGTCATATAACACATACGTATACAATTTATCTTGTGCAGTAGTAAGGCACCTGTGAACTTACGACACGAGCCAATTATTTGTTTCACTAGCTTGTTGACCATCACCCCACAGTAAGCAAGCAACCTACCAAACATATTTATGTTCTCACACATATTGGTGTATATCTTCGCATTTATTAGGCTGGTACCAAAATAAGTCCTACCATCAACTTTTAAGCAGTACATCTCAGCTTGGAGTGAAAGATAAATCGAAATAAGAACCTTTAGTATCCACACATTTGTGTCAAATAGAAACAAGTCTATCTATTCCAGAAACATAGAATTCTTAGGTCCTGGAATCAGTGAATTCTTCGAAAGCGTTTTGAGCTGCTGCCTGGTCGCTGAAGACCTTCACTCGTAGGGAGTGGTCCAAATGCTTGAAAAAGTGGTAGTTGGTCAGAGAGCTGTGTGAGGTAGAGTTTCATAGCCTTGTTCGTTCAATTTCTGAAGGGCAATTCTCGTGAGATGTGAGATTTTCTTTTTGCAATTCATTCAGCGTCATTCACACGGCATGTCGAGTTTTTTTTTTCTTTTCCAATTTGATACAAATGTCGAACATCTGCTGAATGGTCGACGTTTAGTTCCTGTGCAAGTTCTCGGGTTGTTCTGCGTGGGCCTGCCTCAAAATGACCCTCCATTGGATGTCGTCAATTACAGAAGAACATCCACATCTTCAATGCCGTCGTCACCGTTCCGAAGTTGTGGGAACCAACAAGCAGTAAGTCTGTTGACGGTCTGGCCAACTCCTTGGCTGATATTGCGAGCAGTTTCCGCTGATTTACGTCCCATCTTGAAAACATACCACAAAATTACACGAATCTGCTTTTTTCCAAAATAAAATCCTTTATTTGAACATAATTGAATAAATAGTTTATTCCAAAATAAGCATTAAAGTTTAAAATTAAAAAAATCAATTATTTTTGCACCAACTTAATGTAAGTATGTACGTATGTATTTGTCTATCTGTGTGTGTGTGTGTGTGTTGATGTATGTATGTATGTATGTATCCAGCTATCCGTGTGTGTATATTAATTTATCTATTTGTGAGTGTGTGTGTTTGTGTGTGTTAATGTATCTATCCATCTAGCAACCTGTATGTGAGTATGTTAATGTATGTATCTGTGTGCTTGTATGTTAATGTATCTATCTATCTGTGTGTATGTTCATGTATGTATGCATGTATTTATGTATGTATGTATGTATGTATGTATCTATCTATCTATCTCTGTGTGCATGTTAATGTATCTATCTATCTTAGTGTGTATGTATGTATGCCTGTATGTGCATCAATCTATTCCACAAGTAGAAGTACAATGGTGGATGACACTGCATGCCAATACCCATCTATCCACCTTCAAAGGTACTTGTATGCTCGTGTGTGTGTTGTAAAAGCGCATGATTATTATCATCATCATAGACCCGCTTGCACGATCGAGGGTATCGTAGGAAGAAAGGGTTGACAGTGAGCTGTGAGCCAAAAGACCTCGAGAGGTGAGAATGTTGTGTGCTTTCAAGGTCTTTTCCGCACCTCCAATCAAGCTCTTAACGTGTGTCTTCCTCTCACCTTGAACCCTGATATCCATTTATCATATTTTCAACCGTAACAATAATAATCCTCACCTGATTTTTCAAGTCTGGAGTTGACCTTGTTTTTCTACCGTAACAACAACAATCCTCGCCTAATTTTCCACATCTTGGGTCGACTTTGTTGTTCTACCGTAACGACAATAATCCTCTCCTGATTTTCCAAATCTGGGGTTGACTTTGCTTTTCTACCGTAACAACAACAATCCTCATCTAATTTTCCAAATTTTGGGTCGACTTTATTTTTTCGACAGCAACAGCAACAGTCCTCACCTAATTCACGGGCGTAAACTGTTCACTGTTTTTCTGTCCCGTCACGTTAAACCGAACCAATGCATGGAATTAACATTTCTACACTGCGATTCGACATCACAACCAATTGATCGGTAGGCAACTCTCTTACCGACTGAACCAAGATGACAAGTTTGTGATATCTACGAAATATCTCTTGTAAATACGCTGTCACTCGAGCTTATTTCGTTTTAATAAATAGATACATTTATACTAAAGAATTTTCTTTTTATATTTAAATAAAGCATTATATCTACAATACTTGAGTTGCAGTAATCATCTTCAATCGGAATTGAAGTTGGAGTGGCGTTTGACCCTGCAACAGCAAAGCTTATTTTTCCTCCATCATCATCATCATCATCATCATCATCATCATCATCGTCGTAGTCGTCGTCGTCGTCATCATCATCATCATCTACTTATTTTTTGCTGAAAAAAGCATATCTGGAGAGGAGGATAAAAAAAAAAATTCTGGCTAGACAACGAAACTTGTCGATCATTATTTGTCTCAGTCCATTTTTTAGAAATTTTTATTTTCATTTTTATTTTTATTTTTTATTTCTAAATTTTGTTTTCCTCCTTTTTGTTGTTTTTTCATTTTGTTGCTTCTTTAAGCAGATGCGGTTTCTTTTCCTTACCCTCGCTCTCTACCCACCCTCTCCCTAAATCTGCCTCATCTTTTTTCCCACCCCTGTTATTCCCTCGGGGGTGGGGTGACTCCACCTTCGGGTAACGCCTCATTAACTCTTTATGCATCAAACGCAAACACTCATAAAACAAAACATCTCTTCCACCACAGAGAAAAAAAGAATACACAAAATATTATGTATCTATATAAAGAGCAGAGAGATTTTTTTCCGTTTGTTTTTCTATCCGTAACAATAGACTTTTCCACTTAAAAGTAACAATTCTGTAAATAGGAATATTTCCTGCCCACCATTCCAAACAATTTGACTCTTCCACTTTAACAAGTAGAACGTCTGATGTCATTGATAAGACGGCAAAATTTATACAAATTTAAAGTAGTTAAGTAGCAAGTCTTAAAATAACTAAGAGAATGTGAATAAAAAAACCCACAAAAACGCCTAAACTCCACAGAAACACGGTTACATATTTTTCATATGGCCTGTGGGCGTGATACATACCTAGCCAGCCAGCCGGACTAATTTGGCAACTAAAGAAACCCATGTTGACAATTTTGGTGATATTTCAGGATGACAGTTTCTATTAATAATAGTAACAATACTTATATGAAGCTGTCATGAGCTGAGGAAATTCCCTACTTTGGGTGTAAACTCTCACTCAGTCGTTTTGGGACATTTTTACAAATAATATAAAAAATCAATTAGAGATAATTTCAGATGATGATAAGAAACTAGTTAATTTCTTAAAATAACTAGATTTCATACGTTACTGGATTTTAGACGTCCGCGTTAGAGACGCTTGACCGGTCCTAGCAGAATTTAAAATGATAATAATTGAGTTTTATTTTAAAGATATGAAATGTGCTTTTTACATCATAGATAATAAGGCTAAACGTTGATACAAATAGCAATATATACAGTTGTTTAAAAAATATCCAATGCATTTAAAAAAAGTTTATTTCAATAACCGTATACGTCTTTAAAAATGACAGGATTTGGATCAAAGATTTCTGATTTTTATACACAACTTTTCAATATTTATCTTGGGGTTCAATATTTTTTTTTTCATATCTTTCGTTTTTGGTTCTAATTCTGTCAATTTTGAAACTGTTGAGATCAATTCATTGAAATCTGTTGGATACTTTTTGCACTCACTGTATATTGAAGGTTTTTGAGCTCTTAAAAACCATGGTGTCTATCCAAGGAATTGGTGTAATTTTCAAGAAGAGAAAAAGATGAAGAAAAAGGTGAAAAACATAAGAAAAAAATGAAATGTAGATGAAATAGAAAATCAAAAAAGAAGATGAAAAAGAAGAAGGAGGGGAGAAGATAAAAAGGAGAAAAGATAAAAAAAAGATAAAAAGAGGAAGAAGATAAAAAAGAAGAAGAAGAAGAAGAAGAAAAAGAAGAAGAAGAAGAAGAAAAAGACGAAAAAAGAAGATAAAAAAGAAGATTAAAAAACAAAAAGAAGTTGAAGAAGAAGAGTTGAAAAAGAAAAGAAAGACGTATTAGGTAAGAATAGCATAAAATCGAGCTGCCATCAACGGAAATATCAATAATAATAAAAAAATGAGGGTCCCTCATTCTCCGCCTCCAAAAAAAGGCTGTAGAACGACGTCCGAGAAGGATAATCGACGAAAGATGGACGCCGAAACGTCACAATTATGAAGGATCGGAAAATGATAGCAAGATGTTAAGGAGGCATCACTGATGAGGAGAGATTTCCCTACCCCCCAACGTCCCAACCCCGGCTTTAGTTGTTGCTCTTGGTGTTGTTGTTGTTGTTTCCCGTCATAACTCTGCCATATCTCGTTTGCAGCCTGTGGTTCTCATTGCAACCCTCAGCCAACCAACCTCTCCATCCTCGATAATTCAAATACAAGCTGAAAACCACACGAAGGGATTTCTTTTCCAACCAGTAGGCCTAATCTTTTGACCAAATAGAATCTGTGATATTATTCTGTTTCCTCCTACCTGAGATTAGGGACCATGAGTTTGAACTATGTATTAATTTAATCGTATCTCATTTGAAATATATCATCACCTTTATGAACTCTCAGATCATATTTAATTTAGATATCTGAGGGGATAAAAATGAAGACTGATTCATTCATTTTTACTTTAAGATCTCCCCTTAGTTCAAATGAATATGCATGTCAGATTTGGTTTTGCGAATCAAACTTATAGTATGATATAGAAATGAACAGAAATCATATGATTATTATCGGGATTAGTGCGAACGTAGACCCTGCAAAATAATTCCTTTTCTGAATCAACAAATTTTTTTTATCTATCTTTACTTTAAAGTCCAATGGATATGCATGTCAAATTTGATTGTGGGAATCAAGCTTCTAGTATGATATAGAGATGAACGGAAATCATATGATTATTATTGGGATTAGCGCAAACGTAGACCCCACAAAATAATTCCTTTTCTGAATTACCAGAAAACTTTTTATTTATCTTTATTTTAAAGTTTTCTCTTAGGTCCAATGGATTTGCATGTCAAATTTGGTTGCGAGAATCAAACTTTTAGTATGATATAGAGATGAATGGAAATCATATTATTATCATCGGGATTAGCGCGAATGCAGACCCGGCATAATAATTTCGTCTTTGAATCATCAAAAACTCTTTCTTTAAAAGCTTCCAGTAGGTCCATTGAAAATGCATGCTGACTTTGGTTGGGCTGCACCCTACGTTTAAGTGGTTTCTATAGTGTGACAGACAAATAAACATGCAACGAACATAACTGAAATGGATACGTCGATGCACCGACCGAGTTAAAAGTCAAGCACTTTGCGCTGTGAGCTTTTGTTTGTTTGTTTGTTTGTTTTTTTAAGAAGACGAAACCCATTTTTCTCAAATCTTTTCCCATCCTCGTGACAATTTTCTATGAACAGACAAACATACTTGAACGTAGCAGTCAGCAAAAATTGTTATAACCAAAAACGGAATTAGATTTTAAAAGCGGAAAAAAAAAAATTAGACTTTACCATTTCAAGAATTGTTCGGACTATTGACACTTCAGCCCCAGCTGTTATTACAGGATTGAAATAAAAAAAAGTTCGTGATCCAATTTGATGGAACAAATATTCTGCGACCCCTTTTGATGGAACAAAATTTTTCGCAACTCTTTTTGTTGAGACGAAATTTTTTGCCAATCCTTTTCATGAGATGAACATTTTTGAGACACCTTTTGATGAGACAAAATTTTTTGCCACCCGAGTCTTTAGCCGTAATCGAATTGGAAACGAACTCAGGAACCATAAAACAATTGTTAAAAATTGCTACGTGTTTATGATTTATAGGAAGTTTTACACCGTTGATTTCAATAAAAATGTTTTGAAAAAATTAGATCACAAAATCGTAACAACAAAATTTACCTTAAAAATTAGTGAATGATCCATTTTTGCACAAGCCACAGAGGGGATACATTTTTGTGTAATAATGATAATAATAATAATAATAATAATAATAATAATAATAATAATAATAATAATAATAATAATAATAATAATAACAATAATAATGATGATGATGATGATGATGATGATGATGATAATAATAATAATAATAATAATAATAATAACCATGGGGAAAAGTGGTATCAGCACAAGCCAGAGGCAGTTTTGGAGAATGACAACCACAAACTACTGTGGGACTTTGACATCCAAACTGACCACCTCATCCAGGCAAGAAGGCTGGACTTAGTAATAGTAGACAAAAAAAAGAAGGCCTGCCAAATAGTAGACGTGGCTGTGCCTGCAGACCATAGAGTAAAAAAGAAGGAGGCTGAAAAAAGGGAAAAATACCAGGACCTAGCAAGGGAGTTAAAGAAAATGTGGAACATGAAAACCAGGGTAGTACCAGTCATAGTGGGAGCACTAGGAACTGTCCCCAGAACGCTGAGGGAGAGACTGGAGGAGATCGGGATTAGGGGGAGGATAGAGACCGTACAGACCACAGCACTACTGGGAACTGCACGGGTACTGAGGAAGGTGCTAGAGATATAAGTACTGCAACAAATTGTAGCTCTGTCATGATATGCGAAAGAGGGAGGAGACGTTAGCTGAAGACCTGAGGAGACTTATTGTCACTCAGCCCTCAGCGATAACCACTGGGCAACCGGTGTGAAACTGTAAATCGCAGAATTACTGCGACCTGCTAGTACTAGGAGAGGAGGGCTGGAGACTTGAGGAGACTTGGTGTCACTCAAACTCCAGCGGTTACCACCAGGCAACTGGTGTGAGATTCCAAATAATAATAATAATAATAATAATAATAATAGTAATAATAATAATAATAATGAAAAAAAAGAAACACTAGTGACATAATTTTTATATTTAAAACTGTTTTTTGAGTTTTTCTGCTAATCCCAATAATCCTGCAATCTCCGGAGGGATTCTGGTCCCTCTTTTGAGGAGCCCTGCTTTTATTGTTACACCATTTCAGCAGTTTAATTCTACGGCCCTGAGTTATCATCTGTAATTTCGGTTGGAGTTATCATTATTCTAAGAGTTTTCCCATCACATTGATCACATTCTTATTTTTTCTTGCTTTTGTTGTCATCATAACATTTTGGCAGATTGATTCTGCAGCCTTATAAAAATTCTTCTGACCTTTTCAGAAAGGTCATCGTCATTTGAAAATTTTCTTCTACTAATGATCTGATTTTTGTCCAATTCCTACCATTGGAGTTGGCTTTTTTCCAAGTCTAACAATACTAACGACCAGTTCAAACTGAAAAAGAATGAAAAGTTAAGATTAAAACTGAAAAAGTTCGAACATTTAAATCATGAATTATAGAAAGGAGGCAAGAGAGAGAGAGAGAGAGAGAGAGAGAGAGAGAGAGAGAGAGAGAGGGGGGGGAGAAGAAAAGTGAAAGAGAAACGTAAGGAAGACGTCGCAAAGCAAACTTTTTGATTAAAATTTATTACTTTCTGCTCTTGTTCTTTTTTTATCTAATAAACTTTGCTTTTTGGAGATTTTGTTGAGTGGCCGAAATAGTTGCATTTTTTTCTATGAATATGTGATGTGTACAGCCTCAACCATGGAAGCTTGATATTGTGCACACATACACACATAGACTCTCTTCAACGAATAGGAGAAACCTTTTCTTCGTGGGGTGGGCTGGGGTTGAAGACTCGGTTTAGTGGCTGAAATAGTCACGTTTTTCTATCTCTGTCAGTGTCACGTGTGCAGGCTGCACCAATGGGATCAGAGTGGAGCGAGCAAGTCGTGTTATCCCTTTTTTGTCGCTTTCTACGGCCTTAATGAAAGTTATTTTGAGTCATAAACATTCCAAGAATTGTCTGGACTGAACTGATGTATCATAGCAACTCTGAATTGGAGGAGTTTTTAAATTTAAAGTGAACCTATGGAAAATAAAAGCATAAATACAGATATACAGAAATGTATTGCATTATATGTATATAATTCTAATCAGCTGTTTTCTTGTTTTCTTTTTGGTGAGCGTTTTATCTATCTATTTTTCACTGGTGATATTTTAGCCTTGCTGGTCAAATAACCTCAATTACACACACACGCACACACACACACATACATAGTCAAGAAAGCTTTGCAGCTTTTTGTGTCCCTTCAGTCACCTCGGCAATTCATGTAATTTTCTTACTAGTTTTCTCCCTTTTTTTTATATGTACTTTGTTATTATGGTACAACGTATAAATTTTCTCTTGTTAGGATCATCAGCTGTTTATCATGTAATCGTTTCGGGGATTTTAAAAACAAAGCAGTTATATCAACATGGCACCCAAGAGTTAAGGTTAGGGTTACGTTACTCAAAAAACATATTGAACGATGAGAGATCATTCCATTGAAATAGAGCACTCTGGTGGATGGGGAATTTATCCGTAAATAAAAATATATATCGCTTAAATTCAGCCTTACCGGCCGTCCAGTTCCATAGCTCAGAGGTAGGATATCGGCTTCCAGGTTTGGAGCTAAGGTTTCAATCCTACCTCGTGGTACTGGATGGGATAATGGAATGTCTATAGCCACACTGAAGATATGTAATACATCGAAACAGCTGTCTGTGGATGACACAAACATATATATATTTGAAACTATATTCAAGGAGAGAAATGGGACTGCTGCAGAAATTAAGCAATTATGTAAGCCTTAGGCTTTCCGTAGAGCTGTCTAGCTCAATGGTAAGAGCAGCACTTCATTAAAGCATTAATTGGTCACAAGTTCGTTTCTTACTGCAGCCAAATTTTTCTTCAAATGTTCATTCCCATTTACAATGTCCAGGCTGACTGCCTCGATAACTACGTAATAACGGGAGGTCATTTCAAATAATATAATGCCTTTATAGACATTCTGTCGGATTATATATCCATTTCTTGATTATACGTATATTTATATATATATTGCATCATCGATCAAGTTACCCCAGATTTTCTCATTCTCTCCAGATATCTCAAAACAACTCCACCAGGAAAAACAGAAGCTTATTTACTATTGTATTTGTCTTTCTTTGAGAGTGGCTTATCACTTCCAAACTTCCCAGGTCTATTGGACAAAAACCACGCACGCATGCATAAACACACACACACACACACACACACATATATATATATATATATATATATATATATATTCACAATTTTCAAGGTTAGAGGAATGAGAAGAAAGGTTTGTGTCTACTTATACTCACTTACTTGCACACACACACACACATATATATATATATGTGTGTGTGTGCATATATTCGTATAGTCACTCAAAGTGAAGCACGTATGTCTAAGTCTCAACGGCATATGTCACCCTTCTTCTGAAATGGCTGATAGGATTCATTTCCCGAAGATTTTACGCTGACCCTTTCAGGGGCATCATTACGTAAAACGTGTAATATATCAATCACAACCAAAGAATATAAATCGAAAATAAGCAACAGAAAATATTCAGTTATAAATCATTCGGGCGAAATTTATTCACAATACGTCAGTAAAACTCTCCTTCCCTAAATAAACGAATGGGATAATGGAAAGTCTATAGCCACACTGAAGAGATGTAATACATCGAAACAGCTGTCTGTGGATGACACACACACGCACACACACAAACACACACACACACACACACACACACACATATATATATATATATATATATATATATATATATATATATATATTAATTAATGTGCATAGGACTAGTATTAAGGGTTATCAACATGTAATTGGCCATTTCAAAGAAGTGTGTACCAATTTATATTTTTCGATTAAGATTATTGAGAAATTTTCAAGAAATGGATATAATAGTTTAAATAAGGTAGAGGAAGCAATGCTTGAAATAAGGCTACAGAAGGAAGATGATATCATTAAAGCCATACGTATTAAATATCCTCATGAACTGAACATCAAATAAGGCTACAGAAGGAAGATGATATTATTAAAGCCATACGTATTGTTTATCCTCATGGACTGAATATCAAATGAAGCTGCAGATGGAAGATGATACCATTAAAGCCATACGTATTATGTATCCTTATGGACTGAATATCAAATAAGGCTGCAGAAGGAATATGATATTATTAAAGCCATACGTATCATATATCTTTATGGACTGAATATCAAATTCAAGAAGAAAAGCTCTTCTGGGGGAGAGGAGATGTGTCGGAGTACTTTTACACTCCCTAAATCGATCTAGAGATCACTCTGTTTGTTCTCATATAATTAGGAATAATTGAGAATCGGTTATTTCGTGTGAGGATGTTTTCACTAAAGTCCAAAAGTGTATCGATGGTGATTTTCTTGGATCTTTTAAGTACATTAGGACACTTCTGAATCAAACAGAAGAGAAGATATCAAAAGATATATCTTCCATGAAAATAAAGGACTTGATGATATAAATTTGCCCAAAGTCTTTAATCGTAAGGACATCTTGAGAACTTTACCAAGTTAATTAAGAAAAGAATAAAATAAACCATTAATAGCATATATATAAAGACCAACAATACAAAATATTAAAAAAAATATACAAACAAACAGTAGAAACTCTTACAGTGAATAAAGATGGTGAAATTAGAATTCCAAAATATGAATGCCTGGCCTTGCAATTATGTGATTAAAGTCTTGGCCACATATTGACAGGTAAACGAGGGATTGTAAAAAACTCCAAGTTAGGAAAACTCTTCACAAAAGGTCCAAAATAGAGAGAACCAAAGGGTTTAAATTATAGTATGTGTTTAAATGATATCTAAAAAAAAAAGCATCCAACATTTTTATTTTATTTAAGTCGAAAAAATATCAAATGATAGAATCGGTGTTCGACAGATGGAAAGAAACAGTTAACGGGTTTGTAAATGAAAAAATCCAACGAATGAAATGCTTTAAACACCCTCAAAAAACGAGTCCAGCACTTAAGAATTCTCAAGTAATAGCAGATCTCTTGGAACTTCAAAATACATTTGTTATAGTCCCGATTGACAAAGCGGCAAATGATATGTATTCATATGTAAGTAAAAGCAACATTATATTCAAAGGATATTGTCTGAAGTAGATTCAATAGGAACTCCATCATCTACGCATAAAGTATTTAACTCTTAACCAGACAATATTACATTTGATAACATCGTATTACGTGAAAAGCTAGGACTTGAAATAGAAGCAAAAAGTGCAAAAGTTACCAATTATATATTGGATACCTAAAATGTATACAAATCCAATTGATGTTCTCTTTATTGTAGCCTTTAGAGTTTGCAGTGCTGAAAATATTAGCGAAGCTGTTTCTAAAGTTTTTAATTCATTATATAATCAAATACAGAAATTTCTCAGTAAAAATAAATTCTCCAGTAATTTAAATCTCTTTTTGGGTCGTGAATAATTCAATGCCCGTTGAAGGAAAATTGGATATTATAAATACCTGTAGAGGGACGAAATCTATCTCAACCCACTGATTATTCTTAAAACAAAAATTAAATCAAATAAATTTGGCATTTGCCAGAGGAAATAGTAAATATATTGGGTTTAAAAACCCAATAGCCTTCTGGGGGAAAGCGGTTGCTTGTAACCTTATTGAGGAATTTTACCTTATTATAGGGGTCCCAATAGGAAGTGATCCTGCCCCCAACTGGGCAAATATGTATTTACTAAGACACGAATATGTATTCATGTCATTTCTAATTAAAACGAAAATAATACGAGCGCGTTCCTTTTTATATCATACCTGTTTCATTGATGACTTATGTTCTCTTAATTATGGAGGAGAATTTGGGATATCGTATAGAGATATATATCCTAAGGATCTTGAATTAAAATGTGAACGTAAAGGAATGCAAGCAACGTTCTTAGATTTAGATTTTAAAATTGAATACGAAATTTTCAACAATAAACTTATTGATAAACGAGATAGTTTCTCGATCAGTACAGTGAGAATGTTTTTTAGAATTGATAATATACCAGCTTATATATATTACGGGACAATATTACCAGGATATCTAATAATCACTAGACCAACACTAAGATATATTGATTTTATGCCAAAAAATTGTTTCTTTAGTTGTAAGAATGGTCAGTCAAAGCGGTACAATTAGTAAGACTTTTAGACAATTGAATAAAGCCATGATTAGTCATCCTGATCCCTTCAAAACTTATCAGCTTGACCACAGTGAAATAATAACGAAAAGTAAAGAATATGTTAACGAGAGTATAAAAATAGAATAAATGAAATAAACGAATAAATGTATATTAAAATAAATCAATTTGTATTAATGTTAGAGGAATTGGGTAACCAAAAGAGATAGATCCAGTCTTTGTCAGTGTGAAAGATCATTGTATTGACTGGAACCAGGGAAAAAGGAAAGCATTTCCTCTGGTTCATTTATCTGACTGATAGGTAGTTGGATGTGTTGGGAGATCGAACATAAATGCCATGTTACGAATTGTTTAAGTATATTGATGGAATCGCACATTGAGATGCTACTACCCTCTAGAAAGTGGTTTGGTTTGGTTTCAATCATATATATATATATATATATATATAGACTTTATTTGATGATTAAAATTGTTAGAAAAATCATCGATGGAAGCTTGATGGTATACGACTTAACAAAAAATAATTTTAAGGTTAGTGGAAAAAATTGTCCAATTCTTTGGTTGAATATGTTGGTAGCAAATCGATTCGAAAAAGTTTTTTGAGTAATTAGTCCTCTAAAAGATGATATCATAAGTTGGTTTGGATGCAGTCTGGAATTTAAACCGACCCAAAGAATTTGATATTCACATAGGTGAACATTCAATAGAAATAACACGAACAGCGAATCACGACCGTTGTTATGCTCACCGACCCCTCATCGCAAGATAGTTTTTTATTGGGTAACTTACGTATGTCAGCCCTGTTTAAAAACAATGGCATGAAGTATTAAATAATATCTATATCTAATACACATTAAACCTCTTATAGAATGGCCAACTACATGTATGACATCAGCTATAAGCTTGTAAGAAAGGAAGGTGGTGTTTGATCAACACTGCTGGGGTGCCTTGTTAATGTAACTGTTTTGGTTTTGAAATACCCGAAGCGGTTACATGGTAAATAACTGATGATCCCAAAAAGAGACAATTTATACATTGTATCATGACAAAGTATATATGAAACAGAGGAAAAGTATTGAAGAAAATTACATGAATTACATTGACAGATATTGGGAAATAAGTGACCAAAGTGATACAAAAAAAATGAAAGTTTTTAATGTTTAGTGTTTAAAGCTGTAAAGCATTCCAGATTATATATATATTGCATCATCGATCGAGTTATCCTGGGTTTTCCCAGTCTCTCCAGATTTTTCACACACATCTCAAAATCACCCCATCAGGGAAAACAGAAGCTCATTTTGAATTATATTTGTCTTTCTTTGAGAATGGTCTTTCGCTTCTTAGTTTCCCAGATCTTTTGGACAACTAAACGCACACACGCATATATATATATATATATATATATATATATATAGAGAGAGAGAGAGAGAGAGAGAGAGGGAGAGAGAGAGAAAGGGATGGAGAGAAAGATTCACAAGTTTGAGGTTATAGATGTCAGAAGAAAGGTGTGTGTCTACTTACACTCATTCACATGCACACACACACACACACACACACATACACATATGTATATACGTATAGTAACTGAAGGTGATGCATGTATGTCTAAATCTCTACAGGATATGTCATCGCCCAAAATCACAGACGTCATTCAATCCTCTGGAGTCTTCATCAAATTTCACAACCAATCTATCTTCATATCTATATCCTTGATGATAGTAAAGTTTAAAATTCTGGACTCATGTTTGTTATACACTTCAAATGAAAAGTTCTGAAAACCCAAAGTTCAGAACTTGGATAGCGAATTTCGCAAATATCTCTATTTTGGTTGTTTTTTCGTTTTACCGAATGCAACCATATAACTAAGACTCAATTTGTGTACTAGCGCACAGATACTGTACTCTGATCTCAAACAGAGGTGCTGGGAAGCAACGCTTTGATCTTAGGCAGAGCACCGATACTCCGATCTTAGATAAAAATGCTGATCCATTTCTAAATAATCCAGTCATTTTTGACGGGTATTATTCAAGTATTTTTGTAAATTTGTGTCTTCTGGTAATTTATCTACGCACCAAGTATTTCTGTTAAATAACTATATTTTAGTTGATACAAAAAAAAAAGACAAAAAAAATGTTTCCATTAACACTGCTATCAACATAATGTTCCATTCGTCAGTGATTTTTCTGTGGAGACCAATTGTTACAAACGGCCGACCAACCAGCCAAGTGTGCTACAGACCTTCCATTGTCCCTGTGTCTGCAGGTGAGGGGATGTGTCTCCGGGCACTCCCGGTCATATTTGTTGGGTCACAACATTGAAAATTTGCACGAATACACCTTAACACCATCAAAAAACGAACTTTTTGATTTTTCCAAAAAGTGCTTTTCTGAATTTCTATGGTCTCTTCCAGTGCTGCAATATTTAAAGATTATTTTTAGATTATTTCAGATGAACATTTTTTTTTTAGATAAAGAGTTCTGGAACACGCGCGGGCCACGGTGATTCATTTATGCATGGTAAGGATATCATTATGAATACATTTATTCACCAATTTTCTATCGTTAAGTGTCTTCTCTTTCTATTTTTCTTTTCTCTCTCTCTTTCTCTTTCTTTCTGTCCCAGTCAATCCTTGTCCCTTTTCCACTCATTTCTTTCATCTACTCTCTTTCTGATTTTTTTTTGCTTTTTCCTTCTTTCCCTAACCCTAAACCATTCTCTACTGAAGCTACTTACCTTGTTCACTACACGTATTCATTTAATTGTGCATCATGTTTCTTCATTCTTTCTCAATCATTCTTTCCAACTCTTTCCTGTTCCACTTTTTCATTAATCCACTCATTTTCTATCGATGTCTTTCTTTCTTTCTTTCCTTCCTGTTTTTTTCCTTCATTTCTTCCTTGCTGTCTTTTTTCCTTTCTTTCATCCTTGCCGTCTTTCTTTCTTCCTTCCTTTCCTTTATTTTTTCTTTCCTGTTTTTCCTTTTCCCCTCCTTTCTTTCCTTCCTGTCTTTCTTCTTTCTTTCCTTCATTTATCCTTTCCTGTCTTTCTTTTTTCCCTTCTTTCATGTTTTTCTTTCTGTCTTCTCCCTTCATTCCTTCTTCCCCTTTTTGTGCCTTTCCTTCTTTCCTCCAGTCCTTCGGTCCTGTTTTTCTACCTTTCCTTCCTTCCTTCCTCCCTTCCTTCCTTCCTTCCTTCCTTCCTTCCTTCCTTCCTTCCTTTCTTTCTTTCTTTCTTTACGCTTCTTGATTCATTAATTTCTCCCATACGTTCATTCCTCCCTCCCTTTTCCTTCCTATTTTGACATTTTTCATTCATTTACTTCTTTTCCGTCGTTCTTTTCCTTCCTTTCAAATGTACTCAGACATCTAAACGTACCTTTTCTCCATTCTTCATTTTCTCCGCTCCCTTCTAACCTTCTACCCCCGGGAAGGTTTTTTTTTTATAATGCCATGGGGCTGAGGAGCTTGAAAAGAAATTCCTGTCTGATGTCTTGTCGATATGAATTACTTAGAAAGGATTCACTTTTTGGCACAGAGACAACCCAAACGACACGGACAATATTTCAATCTGAGCGGCATTTCACTTTCAGGCTCTTGGCACAAAAAGACGTGCCAAAAAACTCCAACATAATAGAACCCGTTCAAATTTCAACACTTATTCTTCGTTATTCTTTTCTCCATTTGCTTTCTTTCAATCATTTTTTTTTTGTCTCATGACATTATCTTCAACGAATGGTATTATAGACACTGTGAAATATTCTCATAGTTCAGCAGCCATTTTACAATTCACTTCTCAGTCAGTCTCTAAGCAAAAGTCAGTAGTGTCCTTACACAGGCTACGGCTGACACGATAGAATCCGCGTAAGGATTTCAACACTTATTTCATCAATCTCTTTTGTACCATAACATTATCTTGGTATTTTCTTTTCAGATTTTGTTTTCATGAAGCGCTTGCTATCCTAATTTTACGCCGGTTCGAATTACAAAAGAATGTTTTACGCTGATTTACAATAACGCCGGTTTGGCCTTTTCCTAATTTCTTTTCTACTTCAACTTTTTATAATCCAGGTAGTGTTTTATTAATTCATCATCATCATCATGAGCAGCAGTAGTAGCAGTCTTTTCAAAAATTTCAGCATAACAGAATAAGTAATGTGCTTACAATGGCTTCGGCTTCAGTCGTCCCCCGTTTAGGAAGGTGAAAAGCGTATGACGCTATTTAGTCGGTTCTCGTCAAAGAACATAGGATAAAGATTTAGAGACGACAAGGACCCGAAGTGGCGTCACCCACTTCACTCTGTCACTCTCCTATCTCCTTCCCTTTAATCATTTGTCTTTCTTTTATGTTATTATCAAGTTTTTCCTCTTTCATACAGTCTTTTTTGTGTGGAAAATGACTAGGGGATGTTGTTCCAACTTCCCGAGTGGAAAGAACCATCTAAAATCCCAACTTCTGACAGGATTCGAACACTGACATCTGGGAGCAGACCATCTTCCAGGTTCGTTCTGTTTTGTTGTTAGATGGCATTAGGAGGGTTGGTTTTTAACTAAGTTCATTAAAAAAAACAAAACTTTTGAGTGCATTGTCAATTCATTATATTGCATTTCGGACAATATTTTTCCCTTTCCTTTTATTTTTTGAGCAATGGTTATTCATTTTTTTATTCCAGATGTTTTAACAAAAATTAGCTGGTTAACTCGATTGGAAACAAATAACTTTATTACAGAAACAAATGTAGACAAATGCTGTCAAAAAGGTATGTACAATGTCGCAGTTTTTGATCAGAGTCTGTTTTTTTCTTGTAAACCCTCGAGAATATTTTAATAGTTTTTTTTATTGCACCAAGGGAAAAAATCCCTACATATAAATATACAGATTTTTCTTGGGATAAATGTTCTCCTTTTTACCCCATTTTGAGCGGCGAAAAATGTTCAAATCTACACTTTCCCCCGAGAAGATTAGAGAAAAACTGATCTAATCAAAGATTAACATTTGATAGATAGTGAGAAAGAGAGGAAGAAAGAGACAAAGATAAATAAACCAAGAAAGAAAGCACACTTTACAGTGCTTATAACTTATGTATACACTCCATATATATTAATAACTTTTTCGTTAAGCAATATCTGTACATATGTGATTACTCAGGTCCATATATTTAATTCGCTTTTGAGCTTGCTTGCCGTATTTTTTAAGAATTATTTGCTGTATTTCGAAATTTAAATGCCATATAATTTAACTTGCTCGTCGTATTTTTTAATTTGCTTGGCGTATTTTTTAATTTTTTCGGGGGAAGGTACAGATTTACAGACTGCAAAGATCATTAGCATTATGCAATCTGAAACCTGGCCGTTTGGCACCATCATGAAGTAGGGATTGCATTCAACACAGAATTGAATACATTCAAGTTATACATACACAAAATCACATTATACACAAGTGAATACGATAGTTAAAACATATTGCATTTCACTATGTATCATCATCATCATCATCATCATCATCATCATCATCAGTCTTTTGGACATAGACCCTCCCAAGGATGCGCCACATTTCTCTATCATGGGTATCGCAGGGCCACTATTTTCTGAATTTGTCTAGTTCAACTCTCCATCTTGTATTTCGTCAGCCTCAGTTTCGCATGTGATCTCTGGGGATCAATGTTGTGAGTCGTGATGTCCATAGGTTGTCTGCCATTCTTGCAACATGACCTGCCCATCGCCATTTACGTTTTCAAATAGATTCTATCATGTCTCTGACTCCTGTTTTCACCCTGATATACTGTGTTGTCTTGTGATCTCTCCATGTGAGGTTGAGCATGATTCTCTCAAGGGTACGTTGCATGTTTCTCAGTTGGTGGGTCTGTCTCTTAGTTCTGTTCCATGTTTCAGCTCCGTCGGTGACTATCAGGAGGATGCATTGGTTGTATACTCTTCTTTTTGTGGATTAATAGGATCGTTTTGTCTTTAAAGGTTGGGCTCCCTCTGTCGAAAACTTGCCATCCTAGTGTGATTCTTCGCTTGATTTCTTTTTCTTTTGAGGATTTCACAGAGATTCGTTGTCCTAGGTAGATGCAGTGGTCGACTTTCTCCAGTTTTGCATCTTTGATTTTGACAGCTATATTCTTATTCTCGATGTGATTGTTGCAAACGAAGAAAGCAAAAAAAGTCGGCTTACACATGAACTTCACCATGTATAATACGCATTTATTCTGAAGATTTTGAGCTAAAATCCGAGGTGCGTGTTATCTACGGAAACATGACTGCAATACATACTTATATACACGACAATATACGCAGAATAATGCAGTTTTCGGAATCGAAGCTCAATGATGGGTGTGGAGTATCTATAGTTGCGGTGAAATACGTTGGGAATGGGTCGCAATGTAGGCCGGGTGTATAAGATGTTAGTCACAGACTGACTTTGCGAGTGGTCATTCATTTTCTACCCTTTGTTCATCTTCTGAGAAAAAAAGAACATTCTTTTGCATTCCTTGAGCTTTTCTTCCGAACAAGCACTCAACCAAAAAAGATTCTCTCGTAACTACCCACTCCCATATCTCGGAATTCTTGACATCTATCTTGATATATATATATATATATATATATATATATATATATATATATATATATATATATATATATATATATATATATATATATATATATATATATATATATATATATATATATGTCACTATTTCTTGTGTCAAACTAATGGACATATCCGGTGTGTTTTTCTCAACACCCTGATCCTCGCTATTTCAGTCATCCATATTAACCCTTTATCTGCCTCCGTCTCCAACTCCACCTTCTCAAGAATTTGGCGCTGCATCATCTCAAAAAGGGGATCTGTCGAAAGAGATAGATTATTTTGAAGAAGAAAAACCTTTTTTTTCCCCTTCGTAAATCTGATTGTTGCGGAACAGGGCCCCTCCAAACTTCTCAGACCATCACCCCCCCCCCGATGGAATCTTTGATCTTTCATCGACCCCCAAGCATATGAAAAGAAAGTAAATTATTAAATGAATCAATAATGATAATTATCAAGCGGAGCGGAATTTCAAACACGGTTTCCATTTGTTTGTTTGTTTTTGATGAAACAAAATCGAAGAAAACCGAACGAAATCACTTACGTTTCGTCACTTAACGAAACGGAAATATGAATATAAATATACGTACGTCACATAAATGGATCACCGTAGCACGCACGTGTACTTGAACTAATCTAAAAAATGATCTAAAAGTATCTTTAAAATCCATCATCTGTTTAAAACCATCTAAATGATCCCTGCACAAGATTCGAGCATTGTTGGTCAAAAATGACCACAGAGACCAAAAAAGCAATTGAGGTGGCATTTATAGAAGATGCTGTGTTTCCAAAGTTGTAACCCCAAAAATATTTCCAGGGGGGGCCTGGTGATATGAACACACGCAAACATATACGCCCAAGAGAACACACATACATTGACACAATCGAGCTAAGTGAGAAGAATTTGTAGCCAACTTGGCCGGTTATTCGTGAGGGCCTTTAATGGAATAATGTCGACTTGATAATAATTAGTGGACAAAACGAAATGAAACCTCGGGAGTAATTAAACAAAAATGAAAGGAAACCACAGTATCATTGTGTTTCAATTGATAGAAAATGAAATGAATAGAAAATGAAAACAAATTATGTTTAAATCTGAAATGTAAAAAAGCAAGTTGCATTTTATGTATTTGATTTCACTTCCGATACAAATGTCAGCAGAAAGTTCAATCGACTCCCTCGGCGTTCATCGACCCCGTTTCAAACTCCAGACATTGGATACCTGCCTTCGACCACTTACGAAATCCGTATTGTAGAGTGATTAAAGTTGTATTAATGTTGACCACTGCATCTACTTCTGACAATAATATCTCCAGAAACATGACGACCGCTGGAAATTACAACTCACAACGGGGATCCCCTGGGATAAAATGCAAAGCATTGTCCAACAGAAAATAAGATGGCATGACAAACTTGGCCAGAACAATACTTTAGAAAATTCTGGTTTCACAATGTCCATGATGGAGTGATCAGATGAATCTTGGGGAAATTCTTTTTCCAATGGCAGACACTATAAGGCTGTTGCTAATGATAATTATAATGATATGTTTAATACTGCAGATTGGCAAAGCTCTCCCTATTTCATTACATTTTCACCAACGTTTATCTGGGTATGATTCAAGGGTTCACAAAGAGCAATGATTACTGAAAAAAGTCAATGGTTCCATGCCTGAAGCCGTCGCAATACTTTTGACAAAATGTTTACGTAAGATTTCTGTACAAGACATATAATCTTTAATTAAACCTTCGACTTTGACTTTAAAAAGTGGCAATGGTCTTGGTTAGAGGTGGAACTGGTTTTTGTCAAATGCGAGATGGGGAATTGTTGATGAAACTCTTCTCGAAAGAACTTTGAAGGGATTCGGAAGGATCCCTTCTTAGAAAATAGCACGGTCATATGAAGAATAACGTTTCTGCCATTAAACGACAGAGACAGATTTATTAAGTGTACGACATGGACAATAACAACGATAATAAGAACTTTCGTGCAATTTTACGAATGCCCTGCGACTTCCAAAAAATGCCAATAAAGAGACTAACACACACACACATATATATATGTATATGTGTGTATATATACAAGCATGTAATAGTTTCATCTTGCAATGCTGGAAAAGATAATTTTTTTTCAAGTCAATTTTTATACATTGTCCCCACGTATCTACGATTGAGTGTCACGCTTGCCACTTTTAATCTGATCTGTGTTATTCCAACTTGTTGTCTCATAACTGTTTATTGTATAATTTTAGGTTGTATGTATTTTAATCTTTCGCATTTTTCGTCATCTGTTTCACCATCGCCCTGTTTTGGGAGTACTAAGGACCGTAATGCGTTTGGTAAAAACATGTGCCCCTGTTTCTATGAAGTTCAAGCGGTTTCTACACATACTCTTACTTTATTCAAAGCTTGAAATAACATTTCGCGGATTAAAGATGATTTACGTGGAACGTAGTCGTGGATAAATGTGGATATAATCGACTATGGAGATTTGACGCATAAATCTTCCTTTTCCGTGGTGAAAAAAATGGAAAGTTTACATAACAATATATCTATATGTATATATCTATATAAAATATAAAAGTGAGTATATATATATATATATATATATATATATATATATATATATATATATATATATATATATATATATATATATATGTACGTATATGTGTGTGTGCGTGTGTGTGTGAGTATTCATACGTTTACTAGAGAGAAAAAGGCCAACAGCGGAAGAAATAAAAAAGGTTCCCACGCGAATACATCACTTGCTTAGTGTTTTTTATACAAAAGGCTATGACATATCTATTTGGAAATTGGGGGAGATAACTCTCACTAACCTTAATCTTTTTGCTCGTGAACCCTTGCAAGAATTCATTCTTTAACAACAGTTTACCTATCTATCATGCTGTTGCACACGAACCGTCTTATTTATACATTTTGGGCAATTATGCTAAAATCAAAAGATTTGCAGATGTTATTGCATTTTTTAGGATCAAATGTGAATAGAGATATAATTCATGATTAATGGAAATTTTTGAGTCCCTAACATCAAAGGTGTTCAAGAAGTTTGACTAATTCTTAAGTACGAACCCAAATGTGGGACATGATGCTGCTCAAGCTGCTGATAATGTCCTCAAAGTATTTGAGGTGAAGGCTACAACAGTGCAAACTCTTTAGTCTTGTTAAATAGGTTTTGGCCTGGAAATACGGATACCCATAATAAGCCTCAACGAAAGCTCAAACTCAATCTCAATTATGAAGAATTATCGAAGGTCGTGACCAGCAACACATGAACAATGGCTTGAACATTTTTTGGAAGAAGTTAGAACTTCAGCAGCGACTTTATCACGGCATCTCAAAATAGAAAGAAGGGTTCAAAAGTGGGAAATGGGTCCTATGTGAATTGAATAAAATATTCCTTGATAAACCCAGATCTCCCAACTCTCAATTTACTGGATCTAAGCCTACAGATTTTGGACATGAAATATTGTAGCATCCATTTTCACCTGACATTTCTCCTACATATGCTCTAACCTTTGACTGAAAGAATCACATAACCGCTAATCATTATGAAAATAATCGCGTTAGAACAAAGGTTAATCATTGGCACATATCAAACATTGCGATAAGTAAACACAAGTTGATCGCTGCGTGTTCTGTTCAACAAGAATGACCACACGCCTCAGGAATTACATCAGAAAGAGAAATGAAATGCTTCTGTAAATATGAAAGCATATACATTCCGGGGAAGTATTATATATTATGAATATTGTACGAATGTCAGAAATGAATCGGTTGCGTGAAAAATTTCTGAAGCCGTGGCAAGGTGTCGCCAGTTATTTTCAACACGTCACACCGGAAGCTCCAAGAATGTCAGCCTTGAGTTATAGATCAGAGGTTGGCAAACCTTTTTGCTAGCCGACCGGATCAAAAATGTTTTTATGTTTTGCGGGCCAGAGCGAATAAAAAAAATGAAACTATGATAATACAAGACCATGGAAAGAGTTTGCGTAGTGTTAAGACATTTCAGCAATAAGATATTGATTGATTTGTAGCCACAGAAAATATGACTAGTGCTAACCAAAGATAAATAAAACAAACCAAAAATTTTTGTGCGTAACGTAACATACACGGTCTGTTCATAAAGAAAGAGGACCTTTAAAACAGCACCCCAGTGAGACATTTTAGCATGCTTTTGACTGAAATTTTATATAGCTGTGACCTTGACCATTTGTATGAAGAACCTGTACCAAACAGTGTTGGTTAGTTGAGCTACACGTCCCAGAGTGAACGTGTGTGTAATGCGCTTGGCTTTTATTGAAGTTGAAATACGGAGGATCTTCACGGGCAAATTGTTAGCGTGAAACTCTGTTTCAAATTAGGGAAAGAAATAATGCGTAATATCATGAGTGATATCAGTGATTCAAATCGGAATGAAAACATCTGCCAAAGACGAGGCCAAATCTGGATGACCTTTCACATCAACGGACAACGATCTTATTGAAAAAGTGAGCGAGGTGATCCGTGGAAATCGTTGCCTGACTATCCGTGAATTTTCCTAAGAGGTAGGAATCTGTACAAGTTCATACCACAGGATTTTTGAAAGAAAAACTGACGATGCATCATGTTGCCGCAAATTTTGTGCCACGCCTACTGACAGATGAACAAAATCTTGGGTGAAACACGAAACAACTCCCGTCCCCCGGTTACCCCACTTTCTGGATTTGGCTGCTGCCGATTTCTTCTGTTCCCCAAATCGAAATCTGCCCTGAACAGACAATAGAATAGAGAAAAGAAACTACGTCGTGAGACCCGCACGCTAGGCTCGAAACGACTTCCGGAACACATTCAAGAACGGGGGTGGGGTGGGGGGCTGGAAACAGTGTATCCACAGTGGACGGGTGTATTTTGAAGGAAACATTTCTCATAGGGTTCTAGGTGAAGCAATACATTAGTTTTTTGAAAGTCTCGGTTTCTTTTTGAACACTTCTTGTATTCAGTGAAGTTGGTGGGCCGAATGTAAAAAAAAGATTAGGGTCGTATTATGCCGACCCTTGATTATTAATAGACAACTAGAGCTGGCGACCGAGGTTTTATTGTTAAAAAGCTTCTCCCAGTCTAACGTTATGACCATCAAACATTTGATTAATTATCTTGCATCTGCATCACAAGCAAAGTTTACAAGCAGGTTGATGAACAAGTAAATCTACAAATATGATAATTAGTAATGTGCCAATGTCTTCCGTCAAGCTAAGAGACGCAACCGACATTGTAAAATTGAATTCCACTGATGCAACTGGCATATCAAAAAATAATTTCGTTCATGTTCAAATGACGTAATAAAAATGATGAATTTAAAAAATGATTTTGAAATAGAAAGAGTGATAAAAACAAAATAAGAATAAAAAATCAACAAAACGCTATTCTTCAAGCTCACTTTAATGCAAATATCGTTTAACTACATATATAAAATGTTATTAGTATATTCATGTATTTTATACATATTTACAGCATGGGTAAATTACACATTATAATAAGTAATGAGTCTGTCCGTTTGTTACACTTCTAGCTGGGGATAGAGCATAGGTTCTGAGAATGGAATAGCAACACAAATACTGCAACGAGGACGTGGGAGAGAAGTAGGGTGGAAATATCCAAAATAATAGAGGGTGAAGCATAAAGATATTTGCTAAAGGAGAAAGGCTCAACGCAGCCGTCGAGAAAAAAGAGAGCAAGTAAATAAAATGAGTAAGGATTGAACTTGCTTTCGATCGTATCTGAGCAGAAGATTTGATTATGTGTCGAGGGTGGTCACTTCAGGTAATCCAATGAGTTTTTGTAGGGAGAGTCTATTGTTTTCAAATGATGTGTGGGAGATAAATCTATCAGCAAGTTATGAATTGTATCTTATTTTTCTCATGTATTGCGTTCAGACGAACAAAGCAACAAACATTAAAAAGTCACATGGTTCATCTTATAGATTGATACCGTATTTATAACAATACTAGTTTACCTTTTTGTCGAAAAATGACGGCAGTATTTATATGATTCTGCAATTGCATTGTACTCTTAATAAAGTATCAAAAGCATTATGTAGCTCCGTAATTTTCTTGTTTATGTTCAACCAGAATGGACCCAGTTGTTTCTGCAAATAAATGAATCGATAAATCAAGATAAATAAATAGATACATAAATACATGAGGGAGATTACTCTATAATTAGAAATTGATCCCCCTCAAAGAATGTTACTCATGGGAAATATAGACATTAAGTGGCATATTTCATACATTGAGTGCAGAAAGTATCTGATACAATTTAAAGATTTAATTTCAACATAGACTTGAAAACATTCAAAATTGACAGAATTCAAGATTTCTGATTTCTACACATAATCTTTCTATCTTCAATTCTGTTTCAATTTTTCTTTATTTTCGTTAAACCACAGTCCAAGTTGGAGTTGAATTTGTTTTCCCCCGTAAAAAGAACAAGAACAATCTTCACCAAATTTACGTGTGTAAACTCTTTACTGTTGGTCTACTACGTAACTTAGAACCAAACTGATATTCAAGACGAACATTTCTCTACCGAATCATAACCAAGACATCATTACGAGGCAACTCTCTTACCAACTTAACGAAACTAACAATTTACTTTATATATATATATATATATATATATATATATATATATATACATATATATATATATGCGAACGTTGTAGCAGTCATGTTCTGTTGGAATGGAGTTTAACCCTGCAGCAGTGAAGCAGGTCGTATTTTTGAATCTTCAATTCAAATTCTGCCAATTTTGAAGAGATATAAGGGTGTTGAAATAAACTTTTTGAAATGTATCGGATACATTTTGTCCTCATTGTTAGTAGGAATTGGAAAGATGTTGTTGATTCTATTTTTTCTGATTCGTTCTTCAGATGAACATTGATGCTGCTTCAGTCATGGTGCAGTAATCTGGTTGTGCGAGGAAGAATAGAAAGAAGTACACAAGTTATATGTCCGTAGTTTTGGTTACATATACTTACATTAGGTCCATTATAATAAGGATTCAAAGAAAGTTGTTGCTTTTTTCCCCTGACTTTTTCTGCTTCATACTTCAGACAAGCCTCGGTGCTGCTTCAGCCATTGTGTGTAAACTGGCTGAGCGAGGAAGAACAAAAACGAACGGGAATATAATCGTTTGGCTCGGCCGACTTTGGCACGAACAAACGAAATGAGGCGTCATTTCTTGGTATGTGCCTCTGTCGTGGCAGATTATTTCGACGGGGGAATCAAGTAACACCCGAATATGTTGCGCATGCGCACCGGGAGGAGTTCAGAAGGGGAGAGAAGATGTGATCACAGAGTTACAGTAATACTTCGCTTAGCGTACCCCGTTTAGCGCTGATCCGCTTCCGTGCTTGTTTTTTTTACAAATATTTCTGGTCATAAATTTAGTAGTGTCGAATTTCAGAAATGAACAAGGTTAAAAGAATGCATCGTGGACATACACAGAAATAACTGTACACTTTGTTCATTGTGTTTCGTGTATGGGAATTAACACATAGACGTACACTATAGTTCATCATGTGGTGATATGTATCAACTCTTAGCGATATATTCCACCAGGTATAGAAATTAGCTACCAGATGAGATGCACAGCACTAATCATGTTCATCTTGTTGTGGCTCAACAAAGATATCATATATTTCAAAATAATCGCTAGCACAATCTCTATTTATGCTGTAGAATCGTTTTGTTAAATGCTGCATTTTAGAAACGCATCTAGAGCGCTAAAAGATGTAATACTGTATGATAAAAAAAAATCTTTCACCGAATAGTGATGATAGAAGAGGGGGGGTAATATTAAAAATAAAAAGAGACGGAGAAAAAAATTGAAAAAAGAGAGGTTACTGGATATTGAAAGTGAAGAAGAGAGATAAGAAATAATTACGTGGTGCTATCTAAATGTTTGGGAATTTTGACCATGGAAGAAATTCTTTCACTAACACTTGGTTTCCACAGTTTAGTCCCCTTCAAGCCGTTTGCACACTGACTTAAAAATGGTGTTGTCCACAAAAGTAACAACAAATGCCAGTATTACGTCTACTTTGTGCATGTTGTTCAAATTCGGGTGGCATTTTGTCCAATAGAGAACAACAGAGAAATGTCAATACCATCAAGAGAAAATGAAATGGAATTTGGGAAAGAGATCAAATTACATAATCCATTTCCCATTTATTAGGTTGCTATACATGAAATATTGTTTTTTTGCCCATAATAGAGAATAATGCTAACAGTAATAGATTTACTAGTATATTTAGATTTCTTTTTAATTCGATGTAAATAGGGATATAATTTGCTATTTTTAAAAGATTTTCAAGCCCTCAACAGGAATGGGGTCTACCTGAGTTTGACTAATTTTCAAGTACAATTGCAAATTAGGAACAAAAATGCATTCTCCTGATAGTCACTTATGGAGCTGAAATATGGAAGTTAACCAAGAGACGAACCCACAAACTGAAAAGCATGAAACGTTTTCATGAGAGAATCATTCTCAACCTATCATGGAGAGATCACAAGACAGCATAGTATACGAGGAAGAAAACATTAGAGACATCATAGAATCTATTAAAAAACTTAAATGGTAATTGGCGGGCTATATTGCAAGAATTGCAGGTAAGCGATGGACAACATGACTCACAACATGGATCCACAGAGATCACTTGCGAAACTGAGGCGACGAGATGAACTAGACAAATTCAGAAAATACTGGCTCTGTGAAACCCATGATAGAGAATTGTGGCGGATCCTGGGGAAGGTCTATGTCCTACGACGGACGATACAAGGCTACTGCTGCTGCTGATGCTAACATGAATAAAGCATATGGGATTAACACTTCTGATCTGCTTTGGTTCAAGAGGCTTAGATCTGGCAAAATCTGACAAAGACATAAATCTCTTCGTTTTGATGATCAATTGTCCTCAGAAATGGGCAAATTCTGTTGCTTCAAATGGATCATGTTTTGATTAAATATTTACCGTTCTTTTGTTGTTTATTTCACCCTCCATCTTGCAATCCATAGAACGACATTTTATTGTTGAAAAACCCAATTTCATCGGGGGATATAATACATTAATCTTAATCATCATCATCATCATCAACAGCATTTTAACCTCCGTCTTTGGTCATAGACCTACTGCAAGTTTCATGAGACATCTCTATCGCGGACATTGCGGCGCCAATACCTTATAAACTTGTCTAAATCGTCACGCCGGCCATAATTTCGCATATGATCTTTGGGAGTCGATATTGAAAATTATGATGTTCAGTGGTCGTCTGACATTTTTTTTAACATGGCCTGTCCATCGCCCTTTTAGTTTTCTAATGTTTTTAAAAAAATAATATCTCTGATACCTGTTTGTTCTTTAATATACTATGCTGCCTTGGGATCTTTCCATTGGTATTAGGTATGATTCTTTCCCATGCACGTTGCATGGTTCTCAGTTTGAGGGTCATTCTTTTAGTTAGGTTCCATGAGTCAGCTTCATAGGAGACAACTGGGGGGACGCATTGGTTACAGACCCTTACGAATAATTCTTGAGAAAAATGACAATGGATGCATGAAATTCCAAATAAGAATATAAAACCTACTTTGTGGCTGAATCAGTTGAATATTTAACACAGGTCAATGATAGAAATTCGAATACTGATATCCAAAATAAGTAGACTCACATAGCAATATAATCTTCCCCACTCTTTCTTTATCCATGCTATGAACTAAGCTAAGGTGAGGATCTAGAAAATTGTTCTATGTGTCCCTCAAGTTGTTTGAATGGTACGCGTTCAGTAATAACACGAGAGAAAAGTTAGGTAGTTTAATAAGGGGGTAAGAAGAGTAGGGACGGAAAAATGATGTTAGGTCGTTCAATAAGAGGCCTGGAAGAGAGGTGATAGAATACTCTCATTAAACTATATTTCTCTACATTCCCTTCCTGCCATGTCTGTCACACTTAGAGTATCAGTAGAGACCACCAACCGAGCCTGTTGTAGTACACTTATGATAACCGTTAGCTAGGCGACGGGTTATGAAACAGTAAAAAAAAATCTCAGGAAAGGTGATCTGCTAGGAACTGTGCAAACTACGGCATTGTCTGTTCCACAGGTGCACGTTTGGAAGGGGTCGGACTTCATTGTGAATGGAGTAGCCTGCCATAATTTTCTTGTGAAATAATTTTCTGTCTGTCGTATGAAACTACAGCCTCGAAGTATTTCGGTTAATTTTTTCAGTATTGCCAATTCAAACATTTTGTATTATATATATGTCGATTAAAGTGACAATAGGAAGGTTAAAAAACTCAAGAGGAAGCAGATGTTATCTATATTTGTATCTGTGCAGGTGAGAGTGAAGTTTGGTTTGAAATGAGAAGGGTCTGTGAGAGGCAGGGTCAGTGGGTGTTCATTCCCCCAACTCTCATAAACCAAACTTGACTACATAGATTCAAACATCTCTGCTCTTGTTCCAGCTGAACAACCAAATATCTGAGAAATATACCCATTTCTTACCTGGACTTAAAACATGTACACTGCAAAATCTTCTGTAAACCATCGCAGCTTTTTCTCTGAAAAAGATGGCCGGCACCCGTCGAAATGCATTGAGACATGGCCACGGAATGATAAAAAAAATATGAGATGTAACACCTGCTATCTTATAAGTTTTTCTTTTCACCTTCCAATTGTCACTTTCATCAACATTCTGCCGGACCACGTCATGTCCACAATGCCACAATGCAAACATATATATATATATATATATATATATATTGAAAACCACTGATAAAAAAAACTGCTTCATGTGGTATTGCTTTGTAAGCTGACTGACATATGTGACGAATGACAACTTCGTACAATGGCCCGTTGTCAAGTATTGCAAGTAATTGCAGTACACCCCCTGCACAGAATTCTTCAGTTGTAGTTAGATGCCTAGCAATTCGAAATTCAAACAGATCACCCAATCTAGGTGACAGTGGTGCCTATCATAATTTGCATACTGGGAACACTCCTGAAGAACAGAGGTTGGATTAAGCGAAAATCCTTTGGAGTATCAGTACCATTCAGACAACTGCATAACTGAAATACGCTATATACCAAGGAGAGTGCCGAAATAATGAGGGAACATGCTGTCACTTTCACTCCAGTTATTAATGCTGTGAATGCCTCATCCTTCGCAAAGCACTATCAATGTAAATATTTTGTCTGTTATACATCTGTGTACCGTTTTTTGTGTAGCCTCCTGTTATGATCCCCTCACTTTTGTATTTATAAAAAAAAATGTCAGCATCTTTAAGTCATAACATCGGTGCCTGCCGAAACTCGGTATTCAATGAACACTACAAAACACAAATTATAATAATAATGATAACAATAATAATAATAATAATAGCAGCAGCAGTAGCAGCAGCAGCATAAATGATAATATAGATAAATGAATAAAAGAGGAATCAATCTTGGAAAATATAAACCACAAATTACTCTGGGACTTTTACATCCAAACTGACCACCCCATCCAAGCTATAAGACCAGACATGGCAATTGTGGACAAAGGAAGATGAAGCTGCCAAAATAATAGATGTGGCTGGGCCTGTGGATCACAGAGTAAATACGAAGCTGGAGAAATACCAGGACCTGGCTAGGGAACCGAAGTGGGTGTGGAATATGAAATTCAAGGTAGTACCAATAATAGTAGGGGCACTCGGAATTGTCCCAAATACTCTGAATACGAGATTGGGGAGACTAGAGATTAGAGGAGGGATTGTAACTTCACAGATCACATCACTAATGGGGACTGCACGTGTACTGAGGAGAGTTCTGGAGATATGAGATCTACGATCCCCAGTTGATAGCAATGGCCTAACGGCTAAGGAAAAGGCAGGATGAGGGTGGTAAAAACCACAGCATCGCTGTAATATGTGAGAACGATATGAGAGGAGGGCTAGAGACCTGAAGAGATTTATTGTCATTCAGCCTTCAGCGATAACCACCGGATAACTGGTGTGAGACTGTAAACCACAGCACTGCTGTGAACTGGGAGAGTGTGGACTCAATATTTGCAAATGAAACTAAGTCATATCTGTATAACTAGGATGAGAAGGGATACCAGGAAATAATGAGAGGACGCAGGCAAAGGGTGAGATTACCGATGATCTTAGTTGTTAACACCCGTGGAATTTCCATGGGCTCGAACAGCAAATATAATTATATAAAAATAGATGTGTAACTTGTAGCTAAGTTTCCAAACTCATTTTGCAGTCATTGTTTTTTTTTTAAATATCGTTTTTAATCCAAATTATTCCCCAAGTTATGTCTCACTTAAGCGACATCAGTGAACAATTTTTAAAGAGTAAGGACGTGCATTTTCCAAATGTCACTTTCCAAACCCTACACAGTTTTATGACGTTCAAAAAATCTAAGAAAATAACAACGATTCCAACTATTTTCTCGTCTGGTGTTGAGAAATATATCTAACTTGAGGAAACGTGAGAGGATATTTTAATATGAATATTCTTCATGGCAATCTGTCATCACCGTCAGCTAATGGTCAATATTTTCAGTCTTTAATAACATTTGTCAGGGGGATAACCGTCAAATGCTAACTATTGAGTAGTCTCCCTAATTTTTTCTAAATGCATAAAAAATCCGAGTTAGTTCTGGTTCAACATAAACAGGAAAATGCAGACAAAATGTTTTTGATGCTCTTTGGGTACAGTGCAATTGCAATTTTCTTAAATTCTTCATTTTTACGCTACGGATAAACAACCATCATATAACTAGTTAGTAACAGTGTAATATATTTAAATTTCTATGAAACTATTTCCTTAGTAGAAATAGCTAATTTGCTTCAATAGGAGAGTACACAGTTTCGTAAGGCAGGGAGGAGGTACTTTTATCTGGAAATTACACTGTCTATTATATGAGTATCTTAATTTAGTATAGGTATAAGACCATTTATATTGGGATGAGGATCGAATCCACCAAAAACAACCAGTAAGATTAGCTTGCTGATCATTGTTATACGACGTACGTCCTGATTTGTATTTCCGTATAATTTACTCGGAAATCTCAAGGGAGAAAAATTCATGGATATATTTGAGTTTCTATGAAAGTCTTTTTCCAAAAAAAATATAATAGCAAATATGTTTCAGTAGGAGAGTCCATTGTTTCAAAAGACAGGAAGGAGTAATTTTGTCAACAAAATGTTTACTCCTGAGCGAGAGGGTCAAGTGTTATGGACAACAAACAAAGAAAATCACACTGTTTTATCATAATAGTCCAAGAATTCTTTTTTCATTGAGAGATATCTTTCCGTTCTTTTTTTCAAATTACATTTATTCATACGTTCATAACTGTTCACTCGATACCTCCAAAAGTTATCGATGAAATTTCTCCAAGTTGAATTGATTATGGAGCGGATCCATACTTATATACTACCCCTACGTCGAGATTATATATCCAAAGCACATAATATCGTCAAAATTCATGTTTGTCTACACTATATCTCCAAAGGTTCTCAATGAATTCCAATGATATTTTGTGGAATAATGGACAATAGGCTATTGGAGAACTGATTGAAACTTAAAATCTATGTACGATTACCTGCTGACAATGGTGGTGACATAGGTATGCACTCTCCGAGTCACGCCCAGCGAACCAAGAAGATCAAAGTTCATTATTAGAGTATATACAAATCACAAGATAATGTTTATACTGCAATCATGTTGAAATATTACCATATACTCACTTATAGAAGGGACCATAAATGTTTAAACATTTCGTGAGATGTCATGAACAATTGATTTCAAGGACAGTAGACCTTCACTGATCCGGCAACAAGTTCCCTTCTCTAATCCGGCGTTGATTGACACTATCATATGAGCATTTAATGATTTGAAATCTAGTTTTGATCTGAACATTTTTATGACTGCTTAACTTGGAAAAACAGTCATCAGTAAACAAATTTGTTGACAATTTGGTGATACTTATCGATCTGTGTCTATCTGGAAACAAGAGTATCCATCGAATACCCATCATCATTTAAAGAATTGATAGAGCTCGTGACTACTATGC